>JAXIVJ010010935.1:0-45418 GCA_036785665.1 Chirona hameri | reverse complement strand
CAAATGATCATTTGTAGCATCTTTTTACAATGAACAAGTTACTAAACGTTCTCCAACTCTTATCAAACTTATATAACTATATATGTATATGTGGTCGTATGGCCTATAAAACTTGCACAGAACAGTTAACATGTGCATCTATTCAACAATTATCACCTGTTTAAACTTGCCCCCCCCCCCCCCCCAGTGGCCGTGTTTTTGCCTCGACTGAGTGGGGGGCAGGAGCCGTGACTGCGTGGGTTTTGCCCCGCAGTTAACATGTTAGACGAGTCCCTGCGGCGAGAAGAGTCTGAGCTGCCCGGCCACGGTCTTCTGAGGCGGAACTCGTCAGTTGGGCCTGAGCAGCTGAGCGGAGGTCTCGTGACCTTCCCCGGGTCAGTGGCGACATTCCCGGTAGCACGTGACGTGACGCACGGTGTCACCAGCCGGGGCAGTCTGGAGCCGGTCCAGACGGGCGGCCGTGAAGTTGGCCCGGCCTCGGCCGCCAGCCAGGGCTCCGCGGCGGCTATTTATACCGGCAACTTCTGCTGAGCTCCCTGCCGAGTATACCGCCCCAGGCACGACCTTGACCTTTAAGGTCACCAACAGCTACACAGTCGGTCGATAGTTTGTGGCATGCAGCCTTCAGTGCCGCCGTTGGTCGCTGCGGTTGGGGCGGGCAGAGGCGGGCCAGCTAGCCATGGCACGGACATCGAGATTCGAGACCTGACGGCGGGCGCGTGCTCTTATTCAGACATACCTAGGAAGTGTGACAAATAGGAGGCATGATGTTACGATGCATTTTTGTTTCTGTTTAACGTTGACAGATGACCTGTTAAATGAAACCCAAGATGAGATGTCTTAATCTCTACCTCGTCTTATGCAAGGCAGGCAAGCGTAAGCAACTTGAACTTCTATCTTCGTGTTTTAAAACGGTTTATTTGGAACAATTATCTCGTTTTGTGAAACATGCGAAGGAATAATCAAACTGATGCTTCATCCCCCGAACCATCAATCCATGTTTTAGTATTTGCGTTCTGGTTGCAGTCCAGTCGCCAGTGGTCGGACAAGATTGTGCGTGACGTCACCTTTACCCACCAGCTTGTGATACCCCGCGCGGTCGGTATCGACCCGTGCCGCCCACACTCAGTGGCGGCCGAAGCTATTTTCGGATGGGGGCAAAGAAACCCAGGGGCCCCCTCGGCCAAAGCCCCACTCCCCCCAAAGAGCGCGAAATGGTATCTCCTCGGATTTAGGCCACTATATTTTGCACGGTACCTAAATGGTCGAAAAAACGTCGGACAGGCCAATGTTAAAGTCCCAGGCCTTCCGAGGGCCCCCTCAGGTCTACGGAGGGCCCACAGGCCTTCTGTCGGCCGTATAGGGTTCCTCAGGCTGGCTGGGGGCACCTCGGGTCCCTCGGTATTTGTTTCGGTAAAAAAGGAAAAATCGAACTAACTTCTCTTACAAATTAATGGGGGGGGGGGCAAAATCACATGTTTACCCCCACCCCAACTTCTTGAGTGGGGGCAGCTGCCCCCCCCCCCCCTTCCGCCGCCCCTGGCCACAGTATAGTAGCACTCTCTGAACGGCTGCTGTGGCCACAGGTCGGCCCAGGCGGTCACCGGCCAAACCAGGTCACAGTGGCCCAGGTGGTCACCGGCCAAACCAGGGCACAGTGGCACAGGTGGTCACCGGCCAAACCAGGGCACAGGTGGTCACCGGCCAAACCAGGGCACAGTGACTCAGGTGGTCACCGGCCAAACCAGGGCACAGTGGCCCAGGTGGTCACCGGCCAAACCAGGGCACAGTGGCCCAGGTGGTCACCGGCCAAACCAGGGCCCAGGTGGTCACCGGCCAAACCAGGGCACAGTGGCCCAGGTGATCACCGGCCAAACCAGGGCACAGGTGGTCACCGGCCAAACCAGGGCACAGTGGCCCAGGTGGTCACCGGCCAAACCAGGGCACAGTGACCCAGGTGGTCACCGGCCAAACCAGGGCACAGTGGCTCAGGTGGTCACCGGCCAAACCAGGGCACAGTGGCCCAGGTGGTCACCGGCCAAACCAGGGCACAGGTGGTCACCGGCCAAACCAGGGCACAGTGACCCAGGTGGTCACCGGCCAAACCAGGACACAGTGGTCCAGGTGGTCACCGGCCAAACCAGGGCACAGGTGGTTACCGGCCAAACCAGGGCACAGTGGCCCAGGTGGTCACCGGCCAAACCAGGGCCCAGGTGGTCACCGGCCAAACCAGGGCACAGTGTCCCAGGTGGCCACCGGCCAAACCAGGGCACAGTGGCCCAGGTTGTCACCGGCAAAACCAGGGCACAGGTGGTCACCGGCCAAACCAGGGCACAGTGGCTCAGATGGTCACCGGCCAAACCAGGGCACAGGTGGTCACCGGTCAAACCAGGGCACAGTGGTACAGGTGGTCACCGGCCAAACCAGGGCACAGTGGCCCAGGTGGTCACCGGCCAAACCAGGGCACAGTGGCCCAGGTGGTCACCGGCCAAACCAGGGCACAGTGGCCCAGGTGGTCCCCGGCCAAACCAGGGCACAGTGGCTCAGGTGGTCACCGGCCAAACCAGGGCACAGTGGCCCAGGTGGTCACTGGCCAAACCAGGGCACAGTGGCCCAGGTGGTCACCGGCCAAACCAGGGCACAGTGGCCCAGGTGGTCACTGGCCAAACCAGGGCACAGGTGGTCACCGGCCAAACCAGGGCACAGTGGCCCAGGTGGTCACCGGCCAAACCAGGGCACAGTGGCCCAGGTGGTCGCCGGCCAAACCAGGGCCCAGGTGGTCACCGGCCAAACCAGGGCACAGTGGCCCAGGTGGTCACCGGCCAAACCAGGGCACAGTGGCCCAGGTGGTCACCGGCCAAACCAGGGCACAGTGGCCCAGGTGGTCACTGGCCAAACCAGGGCACAGGTGGTCACCGGCCAAACCTGGGCACAGTGGCCCAGGTGGTCACCGGCCAAACCAGGGCACAGTGGCCCAGGTGGTCGCCGGCCAAACCAGGGCACAGTGGCCCAGGTGGTCACCGGCCAAACCAGGGCACAGGTGGCCACCGGCCAAACCAGGGCACAGTGGCCCAGGTGGTCACTGGCCAAACCAGGGCACAGGTGGTCACCGGCCAAACCAGGGCACAGTGGCTCAGATGGGCTACAAAATCAGCCGTCGGAAGAACAAACTAAAATTAAGGTGATTTTGACCTGAAATCCATGCCTAGCCATATAGGGTGTACATAATGATAAAATAGCACCCCTCCTTTCTCCCCCCCCCCCCCCCCCATGTGAAGTGCATACTGTTAAAAATCCTCAACTGAATGAATTTGTATCCGACACTTTTCCCTTTCCCTTCCCTTCCTGAATTAAATCACCAAATATACCTTGCCAGTCACCATTTCAGTGAAGAAAATATATCTGTACTTACACTTAGGGAGGAGAGAACCCTAGAGGTGGAGGGGAAGGGAAAGGTGTCTCCATTTTCCACCAGGAAATGCACCCTTTTACCTCTTGAGCAGAAAGGGGTACCAAGCTGAAACTCTACATTTCCTGATATAGATGTGCGTATAATTGTAATATTGTGAATGTTTGGATCATCCTATGACGATGACCTAGTTATTTGCTGAAAAGCAAAAAAAAATTTAAACTTAACACGCGCACTGAAGAGAGTTGTGCCACTAACCCGCAGTGGAGGGGACTGATATCTCCCGAAAGTATGAGCTAAAGCGATAAAACGTGCAGGGTATGTAGCTGCTATGATCTACATTTTCAGAAATTTGGGTGACCCTAAATCAATATATTCAAGGTCAAATGAGGTCAAGCGGGTCAAAATTAGGCATTTTGAACTTGACCTCTCCGTGGCATCATAGGTCACCATAATGGGGTCAATGAGATGTTTCTGACATCAGGTTACCCAGAGATGCCGAATGGCGTTTGAATCATCCCGATCCGACTGCTGGTGCATGAGATATCGCTTCGCCGACCGCGATTATCGCCGCCATCTTCATTTCAAATCCATATACCTAAATAAAAATGTACCGACCAATTTTGTGTTATGTGTCAAGCGATCCGCTATTGTGTTGGATTAAATGTCACGAAGTAGCAGTAGTCCCTTCTTTGCATATCGCAAGCATTCAAAACAGAAAACGCAGGTCGCAGGTCTGAACTGAAGATAGCGAGGAGTCGGTGCTGTGTCGCACAACACCGCAGGACCTCCGCTAACATGTTGACTGGGGGGGGGGGCTGCCCCCTCCCCCCCCCCCCGTGAAGCCGCCAGCCCCCGCCCACAGTCGAGGCAAAACACGTCACTGGAGGGGAGGCACCTATTTGTCATCGGATGTATATACAAAACGGCATCGGTGGAGTAAATGAAGGCAACAATCTTAAAGGAAATAGTTCACCTTCAGCATGGGTTTTGAACTGAAATAGCAGTTTTGTAGCCCGTGTTGAGAAATCCTTATCTGGAACTTTTATTGGCTGAAAAGACTCTCCAGCCGAAGATATTTGACTTTTTGGCGAAGGAATACGGCGCATATATGATGTACCGTACCGTCTGAAAGTGCCAGCACTGCCACGGAGCATGCGCAGACAAATAACGCACACCATAAAATCAATAATTTACAACCTTCTGTCCTGAATTGGCGCGATGTAGGACCGTTTTTAAAAATACAAAAAGAAACTGTATTACAAAATATAATAAAATCGTGTTCTGAAAAAATTCCGAAGGTGAACTATTTCCTTTAAATACGCGCAAATTAAATAACGAGAGCGATATAATAAGTAAATCAAACTCAGATAATCATTTTGTGGCAAATATCGATTCAGTTTCCGCGCAGAAAAGACGATTCTGACCAGTGTCTGAGCAATGAACAAATGCTATTTGGTGGCAATCGGCACAGAGGAAAGATAAGTTTGTTTCCTTTATCAGCGACCGGGGTTCAAATCCTTCGACGGGCCTCTGAAAAGTCGACCCGGCCCCCAATACCCCTCGGAACAGGGTGAAAGTTCGAATTATTGCCTTGGTTCTAAGAGAATGTAGTGCCAAATTAAACCAAACCAAAGAAGTACTCTCGTATGTCACGACCGGTTGAGGGCAAGGGCGCAGTCAGACCTTCAGAAAGGGGAAGCAAGCCCCTGGAGAGGCCCCCCATCCCCAAAAATACCCCTGGATATGAGAAACTCTACGGATTTCGGCCACTTTATTTTGTGAGGCCCCCTTCTTAACAATTTTTCTTCGTCTACTTTTGATGAGCTGGATTGGACCAGGACCCTCAGTAGGCATTGTACTGAGCGCATTACTAATTTGTATTGTTACGTACAGGAGAGAAAACCTATCTTAGCTGACAACAGGTGGGGGTCGGCTTTTGAGTGTGGGGGCGGCTGAAATGACGAAAAATGTACCCCCATTTTGATGTGTATTTAATCCTTTGCAGCATTTGTATGTGGATTTTCATGTTATAATAGGTAGGTATGTACTTGTTAGTTAGCGCCGCGAAGCTGCCCGAAATTTGTACGGTTTTGCCTGATAAAACCCAGAAATATAGGCGGCGGGCCTTGTAGCTCGGATATTAAGGTAAAAATGCTATTCATTCAATTCAGCGTTACGACGAACCGATGACGATGACTATGGCTTCGTTATGACGATGACTACCGATGTGACGCCGCAAAGCGGCGTGACAATTTTAATGTTACGTCCTGGAATACGAAATGTTAATATTGGAACCAGACCGTGAGGTGAGATGGCTTGATGAGATGGTCCTGGCCTGTTTCCACTATTAGCTCTTCGGCCCAGCAAATTGTGCACCGCTGGAGCAGATTCCGGGTGCCGATCTCCTCGTCTTTGCGTTCGCGTCGCCTTTTTCGGAACTCGGCAAACTAGCTAGCTAAACATGTAGCCTGCTTGAAACTTAAAAGTGAATATTTTATGAAGGGAATGGGCACTGGGGCCAGCAATTCTCGCCAAGGGAGCCTCTGCCAGACGCTTAATGAAATTCTTTTTCCCATTTTCCAAATTTGTATAAGCAATTGCGAAACTTTATATCATGCCGCGAAGCGGCGCGAAATTTTCCAGTTTTTGACACTAGCTGGATAGCTGGATTTTGACTGCACTGCAAAGGCAATTTTTACGATAAATTGTTAATTTTTCCCGCAAAAGGTGGGGGGTGGGGGGGATCGAACCCCCCTCCCCCGACTTCTAAAAGTGGGGGGAGTTTTCTCAGACCTCCCCCCCCCCCTTCGACCCTCCCGTCGGCGACGCCCCTGGCTGACAAATATTGCAGCACACACACTCCTGAGAGGAAAATGGTTAAATTGTTTTGTACTACAACCGCCCCCCCCCCGAATTCAAAAATGAATCAGACTTATCAAATTACCATTTTTAAACCCAAGAAAACATTGCACTAGGTGGGTCAGAGTACAGCACATTACCGCTCATTATGACTGCGCCGACCACGGCTAGCAGGCGCTCCAACTATAGCAGGCGCTCGAGGCGACGGCTAGCAACCCCTGGGCAGGCTCGAGGGCCCCGTTCACAGACCCAATGGCCCTCTGGATAAGCTCGAGAGGGCCCTGAACAGACTCAATGGCCCCTTGGCAAGCCGAGAGATCCCTGATCAGACTCTAATAGCCCCTGGGCAGGTTCGAAAGGCCCCTGAACAGGATCAATGGACCATTGGGAAAGCTCGAGATTCCCCTGAACAGACTCTAATGGCCCCTAGGCAGGTTCAAGAGGCCCTTGAACAGACTCAACGGGCCCCTGGGCAAGCTCGAGAGGCCCCTGGGCCAGTGTCAGAAAAGTGGTTCCACGATCTAAGTTCGCGGAACAAATTTTTCGCCAGCGGCAGATTTAAAAAAAAGCGTATACCAGTAATTTTTTTATTATTTTTCCAACGCGTTTCTACACAACCTATTTTCAAATATGCAAATATATGCATATATTATTATGTGGAAAGTTGAATCGTCAGTCCCTGTACAATATGGTATTGGCGTCCGTCGGGGACCGAGACTCCCGGATTGTATGTTAAAAAGCTACCTTGTATCGTTGCGTATGCGTATATGGGAAACTGGGCTCAAGTCTCAGTATAAAGTACTGCCGTCTTTTGCATAACGTGTTTTTAGTGTCCCAGGGTTAGCCATGGCCCCGATGACGATGGTATCGGTGGCGGGATTGTAACCTGAATACGCACACACTTTTTTGGAGAGGTTTTAAAACGTTTTTGGTTAATTTTTGGAAAAGTATTTATTTCCCTTCCCTAAATCACTGCAGAAATGTCGGATGTTGGAAATTTGGAGGTTCCCCCTTACATTTTTTTTTTACAATTTGTGTCACATCACTGTCACGTTCCGGCCATTGTTCGGAAAGTCAAGTCTCATTCTATTGTGTATGCTGGTCAGCCATTTGCACCCGCAGACTAAACAAATCATTCTTTACAGTCAAAGTTTTCACGGAACAAAACTTCCAAGTTCAGAAAAATGGAGAAACTGGTCACTTTTCTGACACTGCCCTGGGCAGGTTCGAGAGGCCCCTGAACAGACTCAATGGGCCCCTGGGCAAGCTCGAGAGGCCTCTGGGCAGGCTCTAATGACCCCTGGGCAGGTTCGAGAGGCCCCTGAACGGACTCGATGGGCCTCTGGGAAAACTATAATGGGCCCCTAGGCAGGTTCAAGAGGCCCCAAAACAGACTATAATGGACCCCTGGCCAGGCTCGAGAGGCCCCTGAAAATACTCAATAGGCCCATGGACATACTCGAGAGGCCACTGGGCAGGTTTGTTAGGCCATACATGGGCTCGGACAAGTGGACATGATCTAGAGGTCCCTGGGCCGGTTTTGGAAGGCCCTGAGTGGGCTCAATGGGCCCTAGGGCATGCTCTAAAAGTCCCTGGGCATGTTTTTGCGCACTTAAGTGGGCTCAATGGGGCCCCTGGACATGCTCGAGAGGCCCCTGGACAGTTTTTTGGGCCCATCGGTGGGCTCAATGAGCCCCTGGACATGCCCAAGAGGCCCCTGGGCCGGCTTCGAAAGCCCTTCAGTGTCTCTGAAGGCCCTTGACATGCACCAGAGTGACCCTTGCCTGGTTTGAGGGCTCCTCTATGACTTTTTGAAAGCCATTTAGCTAATGCAAATGGTATCTGGGCCAATCTCGGCGGGGCCCCGTAAGGGGGGGGGGGGAATTTCCCCCTTTGACCCCCCCCCCTAGCTGCGCACCTGGTTGAGGGTCTGAGGTAGCCCTCAACCGGTTATAGGGTCTTTGGTCTGAAGAGGCCTCTGGCAGGTCTTAATAGGATCTTAAGCTAGTCTGAAAGGGTCCACGGTCAGCCTGGGGGTGCCCTCGGTCGGTCTGAGAGGGCAGGCAACCGCCCTAAGAAGGCCCCCGTCCGGTCTGAGGGTAGTTTATACCCTCTCAGGCGGGTATGGACCCCTCCAGGCGACCGGAGGGGTTCATTGGTCGTCTGAGATACCCCAGGCTGTGTTGATATTTTCCAGATTGAGATATTTTGATATTTTCCAGATATGAGAGAGCTTTATGCCCATCAGAGCAGCTCGGTCGATCTGAGATTGCCCTCGGCCAGTCTGAGAAGCCCAGGTCAGATTTGAGAGACCCCTCTTAAGTCTGAAGAGGGAGCTACTGCACTCTGAGAGGACCCTCGAACAGTTTGACGGGGCCTTAGGCAGGTCTGCGAATACCGTATGCAGGTCTAGAGGGCACATGACAGGCCTGAGGTGGCTCTCTGCCGGTCTGAGGGGCACCGTGCCGGGCCGAGAGGAGCCTTGTCAGGCCTGATGAAGACCCTTTCAATAGTTTTGTATTCGTTTTTCAGACTACATTTTTTTTTAAAGAACACCTAAGACATTTAAGAACACCTCTTGAGGTTTTATGGGAGCGAAGCATATTGATTGCCTCCGAACTTCTTGAGAGGGACAGCTGCTCCCCTTGCCCCCTCGCCTCTTCCATCACCCCCGGGTTCGACCCACGGCATTTAACCGCTTGAGCCTAAGAGACGGTGTGTCTCAGACCCATAACTACAACTATTTTCCCAGCTGTTGACCCAGTTTCCCGAGCCCGGCAGGGCCTCGAGATTTCCACGCCTTGCTATGGGGGTCTAACGGACACCCCTCGACAAAAGGCGCAGCGCCGCAGTTAAGGTCCCCAGAAGTCATCAAAGGTAAAATTTGGCATCTTGTGGACTCTGCCCGAGCGCCTTTTTATGGTTTCGGGAACTACGATCGCAGGAAATAAACAGAAAAACAATCGATAACTCTTGATAACTCCCCCATTTAAGAACACCTCAATAGTTTAGCTTCAGGAAGTCACCAAAAGGTTATGCTGGCTATTTGCTAAACAACAGTTTTTCGTTAATAATGCTTTACATAATTAAAATGACAATGGTTGTAACATCATCGTGTTTGTCTCATCAAGATCCTTTCAGTCGCACCAAGCATGACCGGGTTTGGTCAATCAAAACTTCGATTTCAGGTCAAGGTCATGTGATGACCCAGGTGGGTCATGTTGCATATTGCGAAACGCGTCTCGACGAGACAAACACAATGTAATTTACGCCACTTAAAACTTTTTCGAAGGTGGGTTTACCAGCCTCTTGATCTGAAGACGTACCTAAAATGACCTTTGGTCAACAATTGCAGAGGTTTCACTAAAGATCAGTGATTAGGTGGAAGCAAGAATGGCGGGGCACCACCGTTTTCTCGTCATTTCCGGAAGAAGAAAAATTGTTGTTTAAGTCTTCTTCAAACATTCCGCCAGCAGAGTGCGGGCTATGTCAGTTCGAGTACCTACCTCCTTAAAGATCGGTTTCCTTGCACTCAGTTGTATTACTCCTATATGGGAGTAATGCAACTATTATATTATATATTACCTCTAAGCTGCGTCATGCATACTTATATAATTAATCATCACCACTTTGTCATCACTCTCATTTAGGTGACGTAACTAGGTATATTCAATTAACTGATTAAATTAATGGCAGTTAAATATTCATAAACATTCAATGGACTTGTACGTAAAAACATGCGTACGTCTACTTAACGTTTCCCTTGAGCACAAATCCTCTACCTCGCGCTTGTTTTATTATGAGTGACAATAGCAATAATTAGTTCAAAGATACAAATACCTACTGAGAAGCAATAACAAAATAATAAATAGCATAGATTACCTACTGAGAATTAAGGTCGAATAGCATCAGTCATACATTCAGAAAAGAAGAAATTCGGGAACTTGAACAGGAAAAATTTGCACACCTTCGGCGCGCATTTTCAGGCTTCAAACATTTCGTTGCCCGTTCTTCTTTTCATATCTGCTTCTGCGTGACAGATAAAATTAAATGCAACTTTTGTGATTCATCAGACAAGTACAATGCATGTGCTGTACGCGAAACCCGAAAGTATAACACGATTTGGCAGGTGAATGTCCAAAGCCTATCATCGGAAAAAAATGTATGGGTCCCCCCCCCCCCCCCCCAGGTCAAAATATCTTACAGGAGGCCCTGCAACACCGTCAGGATGCGGCAGCTGAGCCCTGCAAGGTGTCCTAGACTGCATCGGTTCCCGTGCGTCCCGCCTGCGTGCCCCTCTCTGTCTGTCTGTGTATCTGTGTACCATGTATCCGGGAGCGCGTGTACCATGTGTCCGGGAGCGCGGCCCGCTCTGTTGACAAGTGCGGTGGCGTCGGTGGCCATCACCTGTTCCGGTGACGTCAGACAGGTGCTGCCGTGACGTCACTGCAGTGCAGCTGACCCGAGCCACGGTACAGACGTCACGTCAGCCGGAATGCCATCGACCGTCGCCGCGCCGGTCCGGGCGGTGACGCTCGCGGCGCGCCGGTCCGGGCGGTGACGTTGGCGGCGCGCCGGTCCGGGCGGTGACGCTGGCGGCGCGCCGGTCTGGGCGGTGACGTTGGCGGCGCGCCGGTCCGGGCGGTGACGCTGGCGGCGCGCCGGTCCGGGCGGTGACGTTGGCGGCGCGCCGGTCCGGGCGGTGACGTTGGCGGCGCGCCGGTCCGGGCGGTGACGTTGGCGGCGCGCCGGTCCGGGCGGTGACGCTGGCGGCGCGCCGGTCCGGGCGGTGACGCTGGCGGCGCGCCGGTCCGGGCGGTGACGCTGGCGGCGCGCTGTCCGGGCGGTGACGTTGGTGGCGCGCGGTGCATACGTCCGCTCAGCCTGCAGTCGGTAATCCTCCGACACTCGTTTGACCCGACCCGTCCCTGCTAACCCTGTCGGGACCGGAAACAGCGCACCACTGCGGCGGCCGGCGGCCGGCCCTGAGCCTGGCCCGTGCCGCAGCTCGTCAGGAAGACCGGCAGAGTGGCTGGAGAGACAACTCGACGATTTATAGCCAGCTCCGGCTACAGGCCCACTTTGACTCTGAGATGTCAGTTTGATTGAATGACCTGAATGTCTGAATGAATGTCCTTCTAACAAACAAAGTGCAAGCACAAATGCAATGCTGAGTAGTGAGTAAAGCGGAACAATGCCAACAAGTGGATGCGTTGGAGACCGTTAACCAGTTACTTCCCGGTGGTTTCCGTGACATCTTCGATCCTAACGCCAACTGGTGGGCCACTGTTGCTAGTGACCCGTTGTCACTGTGGCAGCATATTTTTCTTGGATTTCATTTTTACAAACACCAGTCAGGACCGAGGGAGCGTCTTGAAAGCTGTTGCACTGGGAACCGCTCCCAGTGTAACAGCTCATAAGCCGTAACCGCTCCCGGTGTAACAACTCATAAGCCGTAACACAAAGCTAAGCATCATTTAGCATGAATTGGTTTTGATGCTCTGCGATAATATGGTGACAGTTAAACAAAAACTGGAATAGATTATGGACATTGTGCGCCATCATCAAACGAACCATTTTTCGAAGAGATAAATAGAATGCTTACATTGACATCTTACCACTTCGGCCGCTGCAGTATCTGGGAAACGGAAACGCAGAGGGGCTCCAGCTTTCAAGACGCTCACTCGGTCCTGACTCCTGACCGGTGTTTGTCAAAATGAAATCCAAGAAAAATACTGCTTTATGTGCTGCTGCTGCTGCTTTTGTTAAGAGCAACAGCACACGAAACTACTTATATTCCTGTCCCTAGATAGCAGGGGCTCCGTCACAGGGGGGAGGGGTGTCCCCCATTTTCCCCCGTGTCCCCCATTTTTGGAGGATTTTTAACATCACGTCTATGGGCGTTGCACGGTGGCGGCGCCAGCCTTCCGTGACTGATTAGCCAACGCTTCCTACTGCACCATGTGTTAAAAATGACCCATTTTCGAGTATATCTGACCGAATTGGATGCAACTGCTTTCAAAAGACAGGTCGCTCAATTATCTTGTGATGATTTAATACCTTTTTTCTCACGTAACCCAGCCAAATTCCTACGGCGTACAGGGTGAAAATTTAATTGCACGCGACACCGGCCGCATCCGCGGCTCGGACCGCATCCCGTTTCTCCGCGCGGAGGCGGCCCAAGCCAAATAGCGCAGGCACATCACTGCGCATGCGCAGATCGCATTATTCCAAATCATAATTAACCACACCCGATGAACACGAGCATTTGCTTAGGGGGCAGGATGGCTCAGTTGGTAGGAGTTGGACTCGGGTTCCGGGTTCGAGTCTGGCTACTGGCGCAAGTCATTCGGTTCCCCGCCCGGATGGTTCCCCTCCCCACCCGCGGCGGTATATGGCTATAGGCCGGACTACGAGGTGGGCGAGAACCACCCCCCCCCCCCCAAAAAAAAAAAACAAGAAGAAAAAAAAAACATTTGCTTGCGCCGCTTTAAGCGCAAATGGTGAGACCTACCATTTGTGTCAAAAATATTGGCGATTACTGGGCTTAGCCAGGACTTTTAGCCAAACACTTTGGCTTAAGCTGGCTTAGGCGTACCTTAGTGCCCAAGTTTTCGCCGCTTTGGCAGCCTTTGTTTTCGATACGGAACACCAAGCACGAATGCAGCTAAATGAAAACTGTATCATAAGCATGTAATAATGCAAACCTTAGTACGCAGTCTTACTCTGCATAGGTTAGCATGGTCAATTTGTTCCATTTGAACGCAAAAGATGTGTCAGGAAAACTTTCTGTGGTATTTTCCTATGATTTTAGACAACGAAACTCTTACAAAACAGTACAATAATATGGTCTCAGCTTTGGTTAGGCGCTGCCTAGTGTTAATGGACGCTCCGCCACTGGGCCGTTGCATGGAAGGAATCGACTTCAGAATGACCCTGCCCCCCCCCCCCCCCTTTCGGAACGTGGCGGAGCTCTCGCTAGATAGCACGAGTAGTAAACGCCTGAAGTTATGCTGTACCGCATAGCTTGAAGCCGTAACTAGAGTGCGCAATGGGGAAGGGGTAACGAATCATTCTGGCCACCAAAAGGGGTAACCATATCCTTGACGATGAAACCACTGTGACAGGTGTAGTGTGTACCGTCTTAATGTCATTGCATTCAGCGTCATTGTATTTAGTAGCATCGATTTTTAGTCTACCTCTGGTGGCAGAGCTGGAAGCTTTGATATTACATCCCCATACTAGGTGGCGCTACACACAGACAGCGCCCGGATCGCTTTTCTTTGTTCGTGTGGTGGAATCTCGCCCGATGCCTCAGGTCTGACTCACGCTGTATGCCGAGCCGTCTCGGCTATCGGCCTCCATCTGTACATGGCGGCCATCGCCGAGGGACGAGCCGGCGACGTCGGCCGACGGCTCAGGGTCCCCTCGAACCGCAGTAACGATCTGCGACACCGGCCCGGAAAATGGCGTCCCGTGTCGCAATGCCGAGCTGCGTGTCAGCCCGGTCCGTGTGTGTGTGTGTGTGTGTGTGTGTGTGTGTGTGTGTGTGTGTGTGTGTGTGTGTGTGTGTGTGTGTGTGCGTGCGTGCGTGCGTGCGTGCGTGCGTGCGTGCGTGCGTGCGTGCGTGCGTGCGTGCGTGCGTGCGTGCGTGCGTGCGTGCGTGCGTGCGTGCGTGCGTGCGTGCGTGCGTGCGTGCGTGCGTGTGTGTGTGTGTGTGTGCGTGCGTGCGTGCGTGCGTGCGTGCGTGCGTGCGTGCGTGCGTGCGTGCGTGCGTGCCTGCGTGCCTGCGTGCCTGCGTGCGCGATGTGATGTGGTGTGTGCGGTGCGGTGCGTTGCGGTGCGGTGCGGTGCAGTGCGGTGCGGTGCGGTGCGGTGCGGTGCGGTGCGGTGCGGTGCGGTGTGTGTGTGTGTGTGTGTGTGTGTGTGTGTGTGTGTGTGTGTGTGTGTGTGTGTGTGTGTGTGTGTGTGTGTGTGTGTGCGTGCGTGCGTGCGTGCGTGCGTGCGTGCGTGCGTGCGTGCGTGCGTGCGTGCGTGCGTGCGTGCGTGCGTACGTACGTGCGTGCGGTGTGGTGTGTGTGTGTGTGTGTGTGCGTGCGGTGGGGTGTGTATGTGTGTGCGGTGTGGTGTGATGTGGTGTGATGTGGTGTGTGTGTGTGTGTGTGTGTGTGTGTGTGTGTGTGTGTGTGTGTGTGTGTGTGTGTGTGTGTGTGTGTGTGTGTGTGTGTGTGTGTGTGTGTGTGTGTGTGTGTGTGTGTGTGTGTGTGTGTGTGTGTGTGATGTGGTGTGTGTGTGTGCGTGCGG
Source organism: Chirona hameri (assembly GCA_036785665.1). Classification (NCBI taxonomy): domain Eukaryota; kingdom Metazoa; phylum Arthropoda; class Thecostraca; order Balanomorpha; family Balanidae; genus Chirona; species Chirona hameri. The sequence goes on along the minus strand of JAXIVJ010010935.1, from coordinate 30,843 downwards.
TGTGGTGTGGTGTGGTGTGGTGTGGTGTGGTGTGGTGTGGTGTGGTGTGGTGTGGTGTGGTGTGGTGTGTGTGTGTGTGTGTGTGTGTGTGTGTGTGTGTGTGTGTGTGTGTGTGTGTGTGTGTGTGTGTGTGTGTGTGTGTGTGTGTGTGTGTGTGTGTGTGTGAGTGAGTGAGTGAGTGAGTGAGTGAGTGAGTGAGTGAGTGAGTGAGTGAGTGAGTGAGTGAGTGAGTGAGTGAGTGTGCCGGTGACGGGTCAGCGGCCGGCGATAGCCCCGGGCGGCGACCGATAATCGAACGGCCGCCTCTTGCGACGCGCGCGTCGCCCTCCGGATCCGGGCCGTCGCGCGTCACTTTCTTCTTTGTATGGAGGGGCGTGAGGCGCCGGCAAAAGGTCTCCATAACTGCGCATAGCACTGCCATATATGGAGACGCGCGCATTGCCATGACACATGGAGACGCGATGTGTCATGGCAATGCGCCGAGTTCAAAAGTGGCGCATTTTCTGGCGGAAAGGCACCGTAATGTCCCGAGTAAGGCGATCAGCACAGATGGAGCGATTGTGCCACAGTGCGGTGGCATTGGAACTTCACGATCCGGCGTTTTTTTTGTGTGATATGACCAGGGGCGCAGCCGGGGGGGGGGGATTCCCCCCCCCCCCCTACAGGTCACAGGGGCCCCGCCGAGATTGGCCCAGATACCATTTGCATTAGCTAAATGGTTTTAAAAGAAAGTCACAGAGCAGCCCTCAAACTGGTGCATGCCAAGGCCCCTCACTGCAGTGGCTGTTCTTCCATTGAGACAGATGAGGCAGTGCCTTACCTAAATTAGCCAAACATACGAAGTATAATTTGATTTTCCCTAAATGTTCAATAATTTTAGTAGAATTCTAAGAAATGAAATATTTAATAGACAAAATAATTTTCCAAACAATTTAAATGCGTCTTATTGTCATGTTATTCCAAGATGTTTGTTGGTATCGATAGGCGCAAATCAGCCTAGACATTGCAATTTAGCATTGTGAAAACTTGGGCTGTACCTCAGCCCAAACGCGTGTTTCGCCCAAATCTTGGCGGTTTTCGCCGAGCGCTTCCGTTCCGGAGAAATTAGATGCGGCGTCAACGCGGCAGCAGCAAAGGACCTTTGTGAGAGGCGCCGTGCCCGTGATTACAATGTTTCGGGATATTTTGAATGCGGATCTTTTTCTAATGATTTAATATCTTTTTAAATCTCCTTTTAATGGCAGATATCATTAACTTATGCAATAGTTACATATTGCTGCAAGGAGATCGGCGGGCCGTCCAGACTTGAATTACAAATAGGACATTATATTTCGATGCACTTTTCTTAGCCGTGTTCGTCGCATATACCTAATGATTTTATGTGTAGGCTCGAGTCCTATTCTTAACATGCAGTCGCACAATTCTTGTCAACCGGCAGAAAGAAGAGTCAAATCGAAAGCCTTACGTGCCGCGTGCCTTACGTGATACGTCCATGTGTAGCGGTGAACAATTAACCGTGGTGATCTGCAAAAAATTGGCAACCTATTAAAAAAATCACGAAACAGCGCCCCCCCCCCCCCCCCCTGACTGCCTCACCTACGTTTGACCCCTGGCGCCGCCACTGGCCCTCAGAGACACTGAAGGGCTTTCGAAGCCGGCCCAGGGGGCCTCTTGGGCATGTCCAAGGGCCCATTGAGCCCACCGAGGGGCGCAAAAAACTGTCCAGGGGCCTCTCGAGCATGTTTAGGGGCCCATTGAGCCCACTTAAGGGCGCAAAAACATGCCCAAGGACCTTTCAAGCATGCCCTGGGGCCATTGAGCTCACTCAGGGGCCCAAAAATATTCCCAGTGGCCTCTAGAGCATGTCCACTTGTCCAGGGGCCAATTGAGCCCACACACGGCCCAACAAACCTGCAAAGTGGCCTCCCGAGCATGTCCAGGGGCCCATTAAGTATGTTCAGGGGCTTCTCGAGCCTGGCCAGGGGCCCATTATAGTCTGTTTTGGGGGCCTCTTGAACCTGCCCAGGGGCCATTATAGTTTTCCCAGAGGCCCATCGAGTCTGTTCAGGGCCTCTCGAACCTGCCCAGGGGCCATTAGAGCCTGCCCAGAGGCCTCTCGAGCGTGTCGGCCCATTGAGTCTGTTCAGGGGCCTCTCGAACCTGCCAGGGGCCATTAGAGCCTGCCCAGAGGCCTCTCGAGCGTGTCGGCCCATTGAGTCTGTTCAGGGGCCTCTCGAACCTGCCCAGGGGCCATTAGAGCCTGCCCAGAGGCCTCTCGAGCGTGTCGGCCCATTGAGTCTGTTCAGGGGCCTCTCGAACCTGCCCAGGGGCCATTAGAGCCTGCCCAGAGGCCTCTCGAGCGTGTCGGCCCATTGAGTCTGTTCAGGGGCCTCTCGAACCTGCCCAGGGGCCATTAGAGCCTGCCCAGAGGCCTCTCGAGCGTGTCGGCCCATTGAGTCTGTTCAGGGGCCTCTCGAACCTGCCCAGGGGCCATTAGAGCCTGCCCAGAGGCCTCTCGAGCGTGTCGGCCCATTGAGTCTGTTCAGGGGCCTCTCGAACCTGCCCAGGGGCCATTAGAGCCTGCCCAGAGGCCTCTCGAGCGTGTCGGCCCATTGAGTCTGTTCAGGGGCCTCTCGAACCTGCCCAGGAGCCTCTCGAGCTTACCCAGGGGCCCATTGAGTCTGTTCAATGACCTCTTGAACCTGCCTAGGGGCCATTAGAGTCTGTTCAGGGGAATCTCGAGCTTTCCCAATGGTCCATTGATCCTGTGCAGGGGCCTCTCGAACCTGCCCAGGGGCTATTAGAGTCTGCTCAGGGCCTATCGGCTTGCCAAGGGGCCATTGAGTCTGTTCAGGGCCCTCTCGAGCTTATCCAGAGGGCCATTGAGTCTGTGAACGGGGCCCTCGAGTCTGCCCAGGGGTTGCTAGCCGTCGCCTGGAGCGACTGCTATAGCTGGAGCGCCTGCTAGCCGTGGTCGGCGCGGTCATAATGAGCAGTAATGTGCTGTACTCTGACTCACCTGGTGCAATGTTTTCTTGGGTTTAAAAGGTAATTCGATAAATCTGATGCGCTTTTTAATTCCAGGGGGTGGTGGTAGTACAAAACAATTGAACAATGTTCCTCTCAGGAGAGTGTGTGCTGCAATATTTGTCAGCCAGGGGCGTCGTCGACGGGAGGGTCGGGGGGAGGTCTGGGCAAACTCCCCCCACTTTTAGACGACGGAGAGGGTCGATCCCCCCCCCCCCCCCACACACACACACACTTTTTGCGGGAAAAATGTACATTTATCGCAAAAAAATTATTTGCAGTGCAGTCAAAATCCAGGTACCTAGTGTCAAACTGGAAAATTTCGCGCCGCTTCGCGGCATGACACAAGTTTCGTAATTGCTTATACAAATTTGGAAAATGGGAAAAAGAATTGCATTAAGTGTCTGGCAGAGGCTCTCCTTGGCGGTAATTGCTGGCCCCAGGGCCCATTCCCTTCATAACATATTCACTTTTAAGTTTCCAGCAGGCTACATGTTGAGCTAGTTCGCCGAGTTCCGAAAAAGGCGACGCGAACGCAAAGACGAGGAGATCGGCACCCGGAAGCTGCTCCAGCGGTGCACAATTTGCTGGACCGAAGAGCTAATAGTGGAAACAGGCCAGGACCATCTCTCCAAGCCATCTCACCTCTCGGTCTGGTTCCAATATTAACATTTCGTTTTACAGGACCTAAAATTAATATTTGCACGCCGCTTCGCGGCGTCACATTGGTAGTCATCGTCATAACTAAGCCATAGTCATCGTCATCGGTTCGTCGTAACGCTGAATTGAATGAATAGCATTTTTAGCTTATTATCCTTTACAAGGCCCACCGCCTTTATTTCTGGGTTTTATCAGGCAAAACCGTAAAAATTTCGCGCCGCTTCGCGGCGCTAACTAACAAGTACATACCTACCTATTATAACATGGCAATCCACATTAAAAAAAATGCTGCAAAGGCTTAAATACAGATCAAAATAGGGGGGGGCATTTTTTAGACATTTCAGCCGCCCCCACACTCAAAAGCCGACCCCCACCTGTTGTCAGCTAAGATAGGTTTTCTCTCCTGTACGTAACAATACAAATTAGTCATGCGCTCAGTACAATGCCTCCTGAGGGCCCTGGTCCAATCCAGCTCATCAAAAGTAGACGAAGACAAATTGTTAAAAAGGGGGCCTCACAAAATAAAGTGGCCGAAATCCGTAGAGTTTTTCATATCCAGGGGTATTTTTTAGGTGGGGGCCTCTCCCAGGGGCTTCCCCTCCTTCCGAAGGTCTGGCTGCGCCCCTGGTGGATATGACAGACGGTGCAGACTGGTGCGGTAGGATGTAACGGTTATAGACAGACTGCACTTATCTTTGATGATTCCTTTCTTGGTCGTCCACAAAGGTAAGAGGCTTAATTTTTTTAAAGCTGACATTTGCGACCTCACTCACAATTTTTCCCTCGGGTAAAATGATGTAAGTCAGTGTAAGTTTTAAGTGCACGTGTTACACTGCAAAACATGAAAATGTAAGCTGTCGGCATCGGCCTCCATCCTTCAACGTCAACGAAAATAAACATTGTGCAAGGAATCATGACACGGCTCAGTTTTTAACGAAAAACTATCTTGCTTACATCTGACCTTGAGTAAGTGAAGTAACACCCACAGTGATCGTGCCTCGTGGCACATTAAACAAAACTTTGACGAAAAATGTTGAGTGAGATCATTAGCAGAAAAACCTTCGCGCTTTCTTTTCGACCTCACACAGAATATGTATGGTAGCACCGGGTCAAAAATGTTTCTCAAAACATCGCCTGTTGAGCATGGCTCGAGTAGATGCCCATTGTATCCAGATATGCTCAACGGGAATGTATTGCACCGAATCTTGCAAGGATCCATATTTTGTGGTTATTATTGTGGTTCTGAAAACATCACTCGTTGAAATGGCTTGAGTACCTATCGATTCAGCTACGCTGAATGTGAAATGCATTGCGCCACAATGCATCTCGCATAAGGGACCATATTTTTCGCATAATATACGTTCATCAATTAAGCAGCAGATCGATATTCGCGAATATCAGACAAATGGACAGATATTCAGACTCAACAAAAAAATCAGAGGTTGGTGGGCGGACCCCTCAGCATTTCACGAAACTTGGTATATAGATAGATCTCGACGCGCTGATCAAGAAAATAGCAAATTCGAAACAGAGTGGTATAATACTTTTCCAGATATTCGCCTTCAAATCTGTCCAACAACATTCAACGTGGAATATCTCGAAAAGTAACTGACCACCCCATTTATAATTTGCTATTTTCTTGATCAGCGCGTCGAGATCTATCTATTTACCAAGTTTCGTGAAATTATGAGAGCCCACCAACCTCCGACATTTTTATAAGTCCGAATATCTGTCCATTTGTGTGGCATTCGCGAATATCGATCTGCTTTAATTGACGAACGCCATCAAATTGTGTTTCTGGAAGCATCACTCGTTGGAAACGGGTTGAATGTCAAGTTAACTTGGACGCAATGTGCATTGTGCATTGCGCCACATTATATAAAGGTCTATACTGTGATTACCAAAATTCACAAATGTGTTTTCGAAGTGTGCCATTTTAATGACCTTTTCCATAAGAACAAAATAGTCTGAGGCGACAAAACGTTATGTATTGGTGTCTACCTATCAACATAGTTACTAGTGATGCATTCAGCAATAATTCCATGTAAGGCTTTGTCCCAACAAATGCAGTTTTAGATGAAGACGATAACGGTGAGCTGACATAGATACCTACTATAGTGCACTTCAGTGTTGTCCTTGAAATGAGGCCACGTGCACATGTATGTGCATTGTGCAAATTCATATGCATTATAATACGAAGCTTGTTTGCGAAGATAAACGTGGTAAGACATGTCCATTAGTTTAACTTCGAGGTGAGCCTAATTTGCAAAATAATCGTATGTAAAACAGGATTGCAAAACAACTAGCCGATGTTTGCAGGCGATTAGCTGGCTGACACCGGATACTCCTCACGACTCGCATTCCATTTTCACGTCAGCATCTACGCCGGAGACGTTTGTCGTTTATTATCGGAAACTAAATTATGATAATCCTAATGTTCCCGGATGTACAATTTAGTAAATGTGTTGGACACTCGCTGATCTCCCGGAATGAAATTGGGTATTATCATTCTTATTCATGTTGTTTTATATAAAATGAAATTACTGCCGTAAAATAAAAATGTATTTCTTTGTTTCTTAAATTAAGGGAATAGTCGACCTTGGATCTGGTATAAACCTTTCTGGTATAAGCCAGCCATCTGGTATGGAAGACTCCATCTTGGTCTGTTATATATAAATCAATCTGGTATATACCAGCCATCTGGTATAAACTATGTCGGGTCGTTCGAAAATATGCTCTAGAGCCGTTGAGGTAGAGTTGTGGAATAAACGAACCGTGGATCATATGATGTCTATATCTATGCTACAATTCTGCTATCTCAATTCAAAACCCCATGTACATTGTAAAAAGGGTTATTCCCTTTAAACCAGATGGCTAGTATATACCATAATGGTATATACCAGATCCAAGGTCGACTATTCCCTTTTTAATGTGCTTCATCTCACTCCTTACTAGCAATGATAAGATATCTTATCGCTAATTACCATGGGGTGACCGGGGACGGAAGTTCGAGAGCGCGCCAGGGAACCTATAGCCGGCAGCAGCCCGCCTGCGCCGAACAGATAACCTAAGGAGAGAAGACAACATCGGGGAAGGGGACTACAGAGGGGAAGATCAGATAAAACAGCGGAATACCTTAATTCAGGCGAGACGAAGAGCCCGAAGTTCCCTCACATATCATTTTTGGTATCACCGTTGATTTGCCTTTCCATCGTTAGTCTTATTAGTCGCCAAGCCAGTGTGCATAAAGTGAATGTCTCCAGATACACAAATGAACACACCCATAAACACGCGACAACGAACACGGTAAAAAGCTAACGTTAACTCAATAAACACGACGATACGAGCAAAAACGAACACCGGCTGCTTCACCACACATTCAATCCCTCTCCCAGGCATCCAATCAGCACATCAACCAGCCCACTGATCTGACCACCTGCAACAGACGGGTCCGGCTTGTGACGGGCGCCCTCCGCCCCTTCTTTTCACAAACAAGCCAAGGTGAACCGTTGTGTTGCAGCTCGGTCGCCTCGGATCGGTTTCAGCGGGCCGAGGGTCGAATTGCGGCCGTCTAAACACGTCTCTCGGCGCCACAACAGCGCGCGGCGCCGTGCGGCGGAGCTCTCTGCAGAACACACAGTACACACAAACATACACAGTACACCCACCGTCCCGCCCCCGCCCCCGACTGACCCCGCTGCAGCGTGGTGTCACCTCTGCTGCCACGCGGCAAACACGGAAGTGACTGCCGCCGGCCGCCGTCTGCAGACCTGCTCAGACACGCCGTGACGTGTCTCGGGCTGCGGTTTGCTGTCTCCGTGTGTCGCTGTGGTACATTTATCCATGACAGACAGCCCCACGTGTCTCAGAGCAAAGTTATATCGGGTCTGCGCCTCGATGCGTGTGGGTAAAGTGTGTGACTGGACTGGTGACTGGACAACGCATTCCTCATTTCAGCGTACACTTCGCACTTGTACTGCACACGGCACAGGAGCGGCAGATTGCGGCATATGACGCACCACGGTGACTACTGACTATAGACTGGAGACTTGTTAGATGAGCTGATTAGCGCTGGGCGTGACGTCATCCAGTCGGTCGCCGCCATGCCACCTGTGTATCGCTACCGGCGCGTCATAACTTCTGCGTGAGTATGTGCTCTGACTCGGGGACGAACTAACTGAGAGTGATGCGGACACGGCCACCGGCCAGCACAGTGGCTGGCAACATTGACCATTGACCAGCGTTACATTGACCAGCGGCTGAGACTACTGAGTCACTGACTGTCTTAAAGGAAATAGTTCACCTTCGGAATTTTTTTCAGAACATGATTTTATTATATTTTTGAATACAGTTTCTTTTTTATTTTCAAAAATGGTCCTACATCGCGCCAATTCAGGACAGAAGGTCGCAAATTATTAATGTTATGATGTGCGTTATTGGACTGCGCATGCTCCATGGCAGTGCTGGCACTTTCAGACGGTACGGTATATCATATATGCGCCGAATTCCTTCGCCAAAAAGTCAAATATCTTCGGCTGGAGAGTCTTTTTCAGTCAAGGAAACTTGCAGATAGGGGTTTCCCAACATGGGCTACAAAACAGCTATCTCAGTTTAAAACTAATGTTGAAGGTGAACTATTTCCTTTAAAGGAAGTGTGCCTACTGTTTTGGAATGTCAAAAATATTTTGCATACGGTAAGTAGTTGTTGGTTTGATTGTTGTATATGATGAAATTCACATCTGGAGCCCCTTTAGTTGAATTTTCACTTATATTGTTTTTTTGTTTATTTTTGTTTCGATATCTATAAAGCGATCGCCACTATGGTGATATTACGTAAAACGGCGCACATAAGACAATACAATTACGGTCACATCATGCAAGATAGAAAGACGAGTTTTGCACAGCACGTTCTTGCCACTAGTGAACTTTATTATGTGCAAGTTTCGTAGCTCTAAATTGAAATCTTCTTCAAAAAATGGTCATCGGCCATCATCGAAATGGCCATCATCGGAAAACATGATGGCCGTCCAGTTTCTGTTCGGCTGCTGCTATCAGCGTGCACGAGCTGCTTTGTTGAATTGCTATTGGCCGGCGCTAACAATATGCTAGCAGTTTAATCGATAGTTGCAGTGCTTCTAGTAGCGGAAGCCCTCTGGAGTCTACCCGATAACTTTTTGCTCCCAAGCAAATTCCTGGAGTCTTTGAATATCTCAACAACTAGGGTGAATCTGGAGAAATGAAGTATTGGTTCAATTCAGAAAATTGTGTTCTATAGACCAGTGTCAATAACCCCAACTAAGCGATGTGAGTAGGCACACTCCCTTTAAACTAACCAGTAACTAGGACCGCTGACCAGTGACCAGTGACTGGGACTACTGACCAGTGGCTGGGACCGCTGACCAGTGGCCAGTGACTGGGACCACTGACCAGTGGCTGGGACCACTGAACAGTGGATGGGACCACTGAACAGTGGATGGGACCACTGACCAGTGACTGGGACCACTGACCAGTGACTGGGACCACTGACCAGTGACTGGGACCACTGACCAGTGACTGGGACCACTGACCAGTGACTGGGACCACTGACCAGTGACTGGGACCACTGACCGGTGGCTGGAACTACTGACTGTCAAACTAACCAGTAACTAGGACTGCTGACCAGTGACTGGGACTACTGACCAGTGGCTGGGACCGCTGACCAGTGACTGGGACTACTGACAAGTGGCTGGGACCACTGACCAGTGACTGGGACCACTGACCGGTGGATGGGACTACTGACTGTCAAACTAACCAGTAACTAGGACCGCTGACCAGTGACTGGGACCACTGGCCAGTGGCTGGGACCTCTGACCAGTGGCTGGGACCACTGACCAGTGACTGGGACCGCTGACTAGTGACTGGGACCACTGACCAGTGACTGTGACCACTGACCAGTGGTTGGGACCACTGGCCAGTGACTGGGACCACTGACCAGTGGCTGGGACCACTGACCAGTGGCTGGGACCACTGACCAGTGGCTGGGATCGCTGACCAGTGGCTGGGACCACTGACCAGTGGCTGGGACCGCTGACCACTGGTCAGTGGCTGGGACCACTGGCCAGTGGCTGGGACCGCTGGTCAGTGGCTGGGACCACTGACCAGTGACTGGGACCACTGACCAGTGGCTGGGACCACTGACCAGTGGCTGGGACCGCTGACCACTGGCCAGTGGCTGGGACCACTGACCAGTGGCTGGGACACTGACCAGTGGCTGGGACACTGACTAGTGGCTGGGACCACTGACCAGTGGCTGGGACCACTGACCAGTAACTAGGACCGCTGACCAGTGACCAGTGACTGGGACTACTGACCAGTGGCTGGGACTGCTGACCAGTGACCAGTGACTGGGACCACCGACCAGTGGCTGGGACCGCTGACCAGTGACCAGTGACTGGGACCACTGACCGGTGACCGCAGTCGGTCGTCGGTATCGGCGATCGTTGGTACCTGCAGGCGATACCACTGAACTCTATAACAACTAGAAGGGACAAGGGTGCCTGTGAGTGGTCGCGGCCGGCCGCCACGCTGGAACGCCGGGCAGGGCGAGGGGGGAGTATGAATGGAGAGGTCGGACGCGTTTGATGAAACCAGTCATTATAAGCTTCATGCTTGTAAATATGAATACATGTTGGGTGGATATTGGACGGATTTGATTGTGCTTTACAGCTGTATAATATTTATCGATTTTTTATTTATTGTATCGACATACTGCACACTCCGGGCTGGTCATTTATCTACACATCTGTGTGTGTCCCATGTTTGTGCGACTCGTGGTTGCCGAGATAGTGGTCCGGGATTGCAACCCCAACAGCCCCGCTGTGTTAATCCGCGTTCGGTTCGGCGATCCAATATGGCGGCCAGGCGCAACAGCCCGCGCCGCGTATATACATCGGACAACTGATTTACGCCGTAGATCAGTTGTCCGATGTATATACGCGCCCGCGCCATACCCGGCTGCGCGGGCCGCCACCCTCTGGGCGATACACGGACCACGGACCGACTTATGCCGCTAACTAACCACACCTCGGCCGATCGCCAGCCCGGCCACGTGAACCCTCAGACAGGGTCAATGGATCCTCGCCCTCAGCTCCCCCGACATTCATCCATCAATTTGAATATATAATGACGTTGTTATCCGAACAAGTTGGGGATGGGACAAGGATCAGCCTGAGATGCCTCTAAAATGCAGTGGCGGTTCTTCCATTGAGGGACATGAGGCAGTGCCTTACCTAAATTAGTCAAACATATAAAGTATAATCTCATTTTTTTTCCTGAATATTCAATAACTTTAGTAAAGTTATAACGAACAAAATATTTAATAGACAATAAAAAATCAAAACAGTTAAAACGCGTCTCATTTTGATGTTATTTCAAGATGTTTGCTGGTATCGATAGGCACAAATCAGCCTAGCCATTGAAATTTACCATTGTGAAAATTTGGGCTGTGAGTCACTGCCTCACAGCCCAAACGCGTGTTTCGCCCAGATCTTTGGCGGTTTTCGCCGGGCGCTTCCGTTCGGGAGAAATTCGATGCGGCGTCAACGCGGCAGCAGCAAAGGTCAAAGGAACTTTGTGACAGGCGCCACGATTAAAATGTTTCGGCATATTTTGAATGTGGGATGTTTTTCTAATGGTTTTTTAAAAAAATCATCTCCTTTTAATGGTACATATCATTAACTTATGTAATAGTTACATATTGCTGCAAGGAGCTCGGTGAGCCGTCCAGACTTAGGTTACAAACAGGACATTGTATTTCGATGCATTTTTCTTAGCCGTGTAACGTGTTCTTCGCATATACCTAATGATTGGATGTGTAGACTCCGAGTCTCGGGTAGGGCAGCATCATTACGTGTTCGGGTAGGGGGGTGTACAACCCCCCCCCCCCCCCTTAGCGTTTCGCCCCTAATTGAGCAAGAGCTTCGATTCACAAACAAGCGTGTTGCTTGTGACGAGAGGAAGCCGCTGATATCCGATTTTAAGGTCTTGGGTCATTAGGTAACCTCTGAGGTCATGTCAATGACCCAAAAGTCACCAAAATTGTAAATGCGTATATTTTGAATTATATCGAGCTAGAATCGTGAATGAGCATATCATAATGCTTAATGGGTGCCAAATTTGAAATCAGCGTCACAAAATGTCCTAGAAACTCCTAAATTCCAAAAAGGTCATGTCAAGCCATTTGAGGTGTGACCTCGGTTGACCTGTGGAAGCGCATGACCCCAGTGGAACATATAATCATGTAACATGGATCTCAACTTTGAAATCAGCGTCAAAAAATGTCCTAGAAACCGCCAGAAGCCCAACAAAAGTAATCTGTGGTCATCGGAGGACAATGACCTTGGTGGTTGACCTCTGAAAAGGTCAATCGAGATCACAATCTCAGTGGAAACCACAACTGTCACCTGGAAACACCTGTGCATATGCTCCTGAACAACAAACACCCGGAAACTGCACAAGTTACAAGCATCGATACTACGGGACGCCAGTTGCGCCTGACATCACCTTGAGAAACAGGTCATAGGTCATGGGTCATGTGGGTTAGAAGTTAAAAATGTTCAGAGTATGTGTTAAATTGTTCAAAAGTAGGGTACTGAAAGTTGCATTGCAATCGGTTGGAAACTACGCGAGTTATTCCCGAAAAACCGAGGGGGTTGGCATCCATCCACCCCCCCCCCCCCCCCTCTACCCGGGCGAGCGTTAAAGGGAATAGTTCACCTTTAACATGGAGTTTTGGACTGAGATAGCAGATTTGTAGATCAGATCTCAAAATGGGTTTTGGTGAAAGAATTACCTCCCTACGTTAAGTAATTTCGACACAGGACTAGTGGGCCCGGTTTCATATCCGCTGTTCCGGACCACGATCGAGACATCTCGCTCGCCGCTCGCCGCCGGAGGCAGGTACACTCTCTGGCACGCAGTCTCTGGTCACGACGCCTTGTTAATATCCGCTCAGCCGCCCGGGCGGCGCGGCGGCCCCTTGTCAGAGACTGTACTTGGCGTCAGGCGGAGCGGGGCGGAGCCAGAACGCCAGCTGCTATCGTACGATTTCTCGTAAAATAGAAAGAGAAACTTACTTCTTTCTCCACATATATCCATCAGTTGTCCAAACCAAAGTCATATCCGTAGTTTTGAGCTCAAGATGCACCTAATGGTTGGACTTCAAGACAACTTTCAAGGTGACCTATTCCCCTTAAAGGGTCACCTTGAAAATTGTCTTGAAATTTGGCTATCCGGGGTATTTCGAGCAGAAAAAACGAATATGGCATTTGTTTGGACGATAGATGGATATCCGTCCAAACATGGGTATGTTTCTCTTTTCTCCTTCATGGCCAATACAAACTTCATGACAATTATGACGTCATGCATATGGTAGCTTGGATATGGAAACTATTGCACACAATAACGGCAGACTTTAGGCATATATACGCAGGCTGCTTGTAACGGTAAACAACCATTGTGCGGACCCGAAACAAGTTTCGAGGAAATGCAACTTCTTCTTCTAAAAGGGGGCCACTAGTCCTGTGTCGAAATTACTTAACGTAGGGAGCTATTTTTTTCTCACACAACCCATTTTTCGATCTGCTCTACAAATCTGCTATCTCAGTTCAAAACCCCATGTTAAAGGTGAACTATCCCTTTAACATGCAGTCGCACATTTCTTGTCAACCGGCAGGATGAAGAGTCAAATCGAAAGCCTTAGGTACGTGCGCACACTCTGCGTGATAATTCTGGCCTATTTTAAAATCAATTCCAAGCCGATGACAGCATATAAACAGGCTGTTTGTAGCGGTGAAGTATTAACCGTGGTGATCTACATTCTACATATATTTACCACACTACTAAACAAAATCACGAAACAGTGCCCCCCCCCCCCCCCCCCCTCCTGACTGCCTCACCTACGTTTGACCCCTGGCGCCGCCACTGCTAAAATGGCCAGCGAGGTAAATATCCTTTTAATCCTTGACATGCAACGCCTGGATTTCAGCTATTTTATTCCGTTACTCCGTATATATAATTGGTTTCATCGGAGCGGTATGAATGCCGCTTAATTCTTCTGAGAACGCCTTTCAATGGGCATTTCATCAGAAGTTTGCATCAGGCAGATCATTGCTCTGGGTGAGATCACTGATATCTTGCTCGAAGTGTGGCGCAGCAAGCTATTTGAAGCTAAGCTGATAATTGCGACAGCACGAGACACAGTCATTGGGCTCCGGGTGGCACATTGGCTGTCGTCATATTAGCATATTGGCCAGTTGGCAAATGTCCAATAAATGCAGTAATATACCGCTGACGCTTTTGTATGAGTTAGTTTCATTACCCAGGGGCATGTCGTATAAAGTTTCCAATCGCCTCTCTCTGTGGGAGTGGAACCGTTCTTATGTGGGGGGGGGGGGGGGCGTTCTTATGTGGGTTATTATGTTCTAGAATGAATTAATATGACAAAAGTAAAAATACGTTGCAGTCTTTATGATTCCAACCCAGTTTGTTTAGCTTCACGATATTACATTGCCTACCCAGAGTCACGTTATGCTGAAGTTAACCTTCGATCAACTTATTCACTTTTAAAGGGAACGTTTCACCTTTGTATTGGTTTTGAACTGAGATAGTAATTGTCTTTGGCCGTTATTGAAATGTCGAAAATACTAACGTTTTTAAGCAATTTAATTTATAATTTGCAAAATGGGGTCTAGGCTAGTCCCGCCGCTGATTGGCTGACAGCCACGTTGTCAGCCAATCAGCGGCGGTCTATAGCTCAATAATGTCGTCATCATCTCAAATTAAAAAAAACATAATTTGTATAAAGTTAAGCGATTTTTCGAGATAAAAAAATATCACCATAGTTATCAGCAGCACTTACTTCATATTTTCGACTACAACCAGCGTATATTTGACAACTTTCAGAAAGGTGAAACATTCCCTTTGAGCATTTAAATGTAAAGCTACTTAACCAATTTTATCATTTCGTACACAATACGTCAGAGCGCGCAGTAAGCCCCAGCTAGCGCCGAGTTCGGATCTGCGTCGTGCTATCACGGGCCACCTCGCCGCGCTTCCCGGGGGGTGGGGGGAGGGGTGCACCGCGGAGCCATGCCCGCACTAAGGAGTCCAGCGGACAGAGGACTGAGTCGCGGTGTAGTGATGAATGTATACTCTGAGGACTAATGAGTCCAGCGGACAGAGGACTGAGTCGCGGTGTAGTGATGAATGTATACTCTGAGGACTAATGAGTCCAGTGGGCAGAGGACTGAGTCGCGGTACTGAGTCGCGGTGTAGTGATGAATGTATACTCTGAGGATTAATGAGTCCAGCGGGCAGAGGATTGAGTCGCGGTGTAGTGATTAATGTATACTCTGAGGACTAATGAGTACAGCGGGCAGATGACTGAGTCGCGGTGTAGTGATGAATGTATACTCTGAGGACTAATGAGTCCAGCGGGCAGAGGACTGAGTCGCGGTGTAGTGATGAATGTATACTCTGAGGACTAATGAGTTCAGCGGGCAGAGGACTGAGTCGCGGTGTAGTGATGAATGTATACTCTGAGGACTAATGAGTCCAGCGGGTAGAGGACTGAGTCGCGGTGTAGTGATGAATGTATACTCTGAGGACTAATGCGTCCAGCGGGCGAGGACTGAGTCGCGGTACTGAGTCGCGGTGTAGTGATGAATGTATACTCTGAGGACTAATGAGTCCAGCGGGCAGATGACTGAGTCGCGGTGTAGTGATGAATGTATACTCTGAGGACTAATGAGTCCAGCGGGCAGAGGACTGAGTCGCGGTACTGAGACGCGGTGTAGTGATGAATGTATACTCTGAGGACTAATGCGTTCAGCGGGAAGAGGACTGAGTCGCGGTACTGAGCCGCGGTGTAGTGATGAATGTATACTCTGAGGACTAATGCGTCCACCGAGCAGAGGACTGAGTCGCGGTGTAGTGATGAATGTATACTCTGAGGACAAAGGAGTTCAGCGGGCAGAGGACTGAGTCGCGGTGTAGTGATGAATGCATACTCTGAGGACTAAGGAGTCCAGCGGGCAGAGGACTGAGACGCGGTGTAGTGATGAATGTATACTCTGAGGACTAATGCGTCCAGCGGGCAGAGCACTGAGTCGCGGTACTGAGTCGCGGTGTAGTGATGAATGTATACTCTGAGGACTAAGGAGTCCAGCGGGCAGAGGACTGAGTCGCGGTACTGAGTCGCGGTGTAGTGATGAATGTATACTCTGAGGACTAATGAGTCCAGCAGGCAGAGGACTGAGACGCGGTGTAGTGATGAATGTATACTCTGAGGACTAATGAGTCCAGCGGACAGAGGACTGAGTCGCGGTGTAGTGATGAATGTATACTCTGAGGACTAAGGAGTCCAGCGGGCAGAGGACTGAGTCGCGGTGTAGTGATGAATGTATACTCTGAGGACTAATGCGTCCAGCGGGCAGAGCACTGAGTCGCGGTACTGAGTCGCGGTGTAGTGATGAATGTATACTCTGAGGACTAATGAGTCCAGCGGGCAGAGGACTGAGACGCGGTGTAGTGATCAATGTATACTCTGAGGACTAATGCGTCCAGCGGGCAGAGCACTGAGTCGCGGTACTGAGTTGCGGTGTAGTGATGAATGTATACTCTGAGGACTAATGAGTCCAGCGGGCAGAGGACTGAGTCGCGGTGTGGTGATGAATGTATACTCTGTGGACTAATGCGTCCAGCGGGCAGAGCACTGAGTCGCGGTACTGAGTCGCGGTGTAGTGATGAATGTATACTCTGAGGACTAATGAGTCCAGCGGGCAGAGGACTGAGACGCGGTGTAGTGATGAATGTATACTCCGAGGACTAATGCGTCCAGCGGGCAGAGCACTGAGTCGCGGTACTGAGTCGCGGTGTAGTGATGAATGTATACTCTGAGGACTGAGGAGTCCAGCGGGCAGAGGACTGAGTCGCGGTACTGAGTCGCAGTGTAGTGATGAATGTATACTCTGAGGACTAATGAGTCCAGCGGGCAGAGGACTGAGTCGCGGTACTGAGTCGCGGTGTAGTGATGAATGTATACTCTGAGGACTAATGAATCCAGCGGACAGAGGACTGAGTCGCGGTACTGAGTCGCGGTGTAATGATGAATGTATACTCTGAGGACTAATGAGTACAGCGGGCAGAGGACTGAGTCGCGGTGTAGTGATGAATGTATACTCTGAGGACTAAGGAGTCCAGCGGGCAGAGGACTGAGTCGCGGTACTGAGTCGCGGTGTAGTGATGAATGTATACTCTGAGGACTAATGAATCCAGCGGACAGAGGACTGAGTCGCGGTACTGAGCCGCGGTGTAGTGATGAATGCATACTCTGAGGACTAAGGAGTCCAGCGGGCAGAGGACTGAGTCGCGGTACTGAGTCGCGGTGTAGTGATGAATGTATACTCTGAGGACTAATGAATCCAGCGGACAGAGGCCTGAGTCGCGGTACTGAGTCGCGGTGTAGTGATGAATGTATACTCTGAGGACTAAGGAGTCCAGCGGGCAGAGGACTGAGTCGCGGTACTGAGTCGCGGTGTAGTGATGAATGTATACTCTGAGGACTAATGAGTACAGCGGGCAGAGGACTGAGCCGCGGTGTAGTGATGAATGTATACTCTGAGGACTAAGGAGTCCAGCGGGCAGAGGACTGAGTCGCGGTGTAGTGATGAATGCATACTCTGAGGACTAAGGAGTCCAGTGGGCAGAGGACTGAGTCGCGGTGTAGTGATGAATGTATACTCTGAGGACTAAGGAGTCCAGCGGGCAGAGGACTGAGTCGCGGTGTAGTGATGAATGTATACTCTGAGGACTAAGGAGTCCAGCGGGCAGAGGACTGAGTCGCGGTGTAGTGATGAATGCATACTCTGAGGACTAAAGAGTCCAGCGGGCAGAGGACTGAGTCGCGGTGTAGTGATGAATGCATACTCTGAGGACTAAGGAGCCCAGCGGGCAGAGGACTGAGCCGCGGTGTAGTGATGAATGTATACTTTGAGGACTAATGAGTACAGCGGGCAGAGGACTGAGTCGCGGTACTGAGTCGCGGTGTAGTGATGAATGTATACTCTGAGGACTAATGAGTCCAGCGGGCAGAGGACTGAGTCGCGGTGTAGTGATGAATGTATACTCTGAGGACTAAGGAGTCCAGCGGGCAGAGGACTGAGTCGCGGTGTAGTGATGAATGCATACTCTGAGGACTAAGGAGTCCAGCGGGCAGAGGACTGAGTCGCGGTGTAGTGATGAATGCATACTCTGAGGACTAATGAGGCCAGCGGGCAGAGGACTGAGTCGCGGTACTGAGTCGCGGTGTAGTGATGAATGTATACTCTGAGGACTAATGAGTACAGCGGGCAGAGGACTGAGTCGCGGTGTAGTGATGAATGTATACTCTGAGGACTAATGAGTACAGCGGGCAGAGGACTGAGTCGCGGTACTGAGTCGCGGTGTAGTGATGAATGTATACTCTGAGGACTAAGGAGTCCAGCGGACAGAGGACTGAGTCGCGGTGTAGTGATGAATGCATACTCTGAGGACTAAGGAGTCCAGCGGGCAGAGGACTGAGTCGCGGTGTAGTGATGAATGCATACTCTGAGGACTAATGAGGCCAGCGGGCAGAGGACTGAGTCGCGGTACTGAGTCGCGGTGTAGTGATGAATGCATACTCTGAGGACTAATGCGTCCACCGAGCAGAGGACTGAGTCGCGGTGTAGTGATGAATGTATACTCTGAGGACTAATGAGTCCAGCGGGCAGAGGACTGAGTCGCGGTACTGAGTCGCGGTGTAGTGATGAATGCATACTCTGAGGACTAATGCGTCCACCGAGCAGAGGACTGAGTCGCGGTGTAGTGATGAATGCATACTCTGAGGACTAATGAGGCCAGCGGGCAGAGGACTGAGTCGCGGTACTGAGTCGCGGTGTAGTGATGAATGTATACTCTGAGGACTAATGAGTACAGCGGGCAGAGGACTGAGTCGCGGTGTAGTGATGAATACTCTGAGGACTAATGAGGAACTCTGAGGACTAATGAGTACAGCGGGCAGAGGACTGAGTCGCGGTACTGAGTCGCGGTGTAGTGATGAATGTATACTCTGAGGACTAAGGAGTCCAGCGGACAGAGGACTGAGTCGCGGTGTAGTGATGAATGCATACTCTGAGGACTAAGGAGTCCAGCGGGCAGAGGACTGAGTCGCGGTGTAGTGATGAATGCATACTCTGAGGACTAAGGAGTCCAGCGGGCAGAGGACTGAGTCGCGGTGTAGTGATGAATGCATACTCTGAGGACTAATGAGGCCAGCGGGCAGAGGACTGAGTCGCGGTACTGAGTCGCGGTGTAGTGATGAATGCATACTCTGAGGACTAATGCGTCCACCGAGCAGAGGACTGAGTCGCGGTGTAGTGATGAATGTATACTCTGAGGACTAATGAGTCCAGCGGGCAGAGGACTGAGTCGCGGTGTAGTGATGAATGTATACTCTGAGGACTAATGAGTACATCGGGCAGAGGACTGAGTCGCGGTACTGAGACGCGGTGTAGTGATGAATGTATACTCTGAGGACTAATGCGTTCAGCGGGAAGAGGACTGAGTCGCGGTACTGAGCCGCGGTGTAGTGATGAATGTATACTCTGAGGACTAATGCGTCCACCGAGCAGAGGACTGAGTCGCGGTGTAGTGATGAATGTATACTCTGAGGACAAAGGAGTTCAGCGGGCAGAGGACTGAGTCGCGGTGTAGTGATGAATGCATACTCTGAGGACTAAGGAGTCCAGCGGGCAGAGGACTGAGACGCGGTGTAGTGATGAATGTATACTCTGAGGACTAATGCGTCCAGCGGGCAGAGCACTGAGTCGCGGTACTGAGTCGCGGTGTAGTGATGAATGTATACTCTGAGGACTAAGGAGTCCAGCGGGCAGAGGACTGAGTCGCGGTACTGAGTCGCGGTGTAGTGATGAATGTATACTCTGAGGACTAATGAGTCCAGCAGGCAGAGGACTGAGACGCGGTGTAGTGATGAATGTATACTCTGAGGACTAATGAGTCCAGCGGACAGAGGACTGAGTCGCGGTGTAGTGATGAATGTATACTCTGAGGACTAAGGAGTCCAGCGGGCAGAGGACTGAGTCGCGGTGTAGTGATGAATGTATACTCTGAGGACTAATGCGTCCAGCGGGCAGAGCACTGAGTCGCGGTACTGAGTCGCGGTGTAGTGATGAATGTATACTCTGAGGACTAATGAGTCCAGCGGGCAGAGGACTGAGACGCGGTGTAGTGATCAATGTATACTCTGAGGACTAATGCGTCCAGCGGGCAGAGCACTGAGTCGCGGTACTGAGTTGCGGTGTAGTGATGAATGTATACTCTGAGGACTAATGAGTCCAGCGGGCAGAGGACTGAGTCGCGGTGTGGTGATGAATGTATACTCTGTGGACTAATGCGTCCAGCGGGCAGAGCACTGAGTCGCGGTACTGAGTCGCGGTGTAGTGATGAATGTATACTCTGAGGACTAATGAGTCCAGCGGGCAGAGGACTGAGACGCGGTGTAGTGATGAATGTATACTCCGAGGACTAATGCGTCCAGCGGGCAGAGCACTGAGTCGCGGTACTGAGTCGCGGTGTAGTGATGAATGTATACTCTGAGGACTGAGGAGTCCAGCGGGCAGAGGACTGAGTCGCGGTACTGAGTCGCAGTGTAGTGATGAATGTATACTCTGAGGACTAATGAGTCCAGCGGGCAGAGGACTGAGTCGCGGTACTGAGTCGCGGTGTAGTGATGAATGTATACTCTGAGGACTAATGAATCCAGCGGACAGAGGACTGAGTCGCGGTACTGAGTCGCGGTGTAATGATGAATGTATACTCTGAGGACTAATGAGTACAGCGGGCAGAGGACTGAGTCGCGGTGTAGTGATGAATGTATACTCTGAGGACTAAGGAGTCCAGCGGGCAGAGGACTGAGTCGCGGTACTGAGTCGCGGTGTAGTGATGAATGTATACTCTGAGGACTAATGAATCCAGCGGACAGAGGACTGAGTCGCGGTACTGAGCCGCGGTGTAGTGATGAATGCATACTCTGAGGACTAAGGAGTCCAGCGGGCAGAGGACTGAGTCGCGGTACTGAGTCGCGGTGTAGTGATGAATGTATACTCTGAGGACTAATGAATCCAGCGGACAGAGGCCTGAGTCGCGGTACTGAGTC
Organism: Chirona hameri; assembly: GCA_036785665.1. Taxonomy (NCBI): domain Eukaryota; kingdom Metazoa; phylum Arthropoda; class Thecostraca; order Balanomorpha; family Balanidae; genus Chirona; species Chirona hameri. Next base: position 9,923 of record JAXIVJ010010935.1, on the reverse strand, counting down.
GCGGTGTAGTGATGAATGTATACTCTGAGGACTAAGGAGTCCAGCGGGCAGAGGACTGAGTCGCGGTACTGAGTCGCGGTGTAGTGATGAATGTATACTCTGAGGACTAATGAGTACAGCGGGCAGAGGACTGAGCCGCGGTGTAGTGATGAATGTATACTCTGAGGACTAAGGAGTCCAGCGGGCAGAGGACTGAGTCGCGGTGTAGTGATGAATGCATACTCTGAGGACTAAGGAGTCCAGTGGGCAGAGGACTGAGTCGCGGTGTAGTGATGAATGTATACTCTGAGGACTAAGGAGTCCAGCGGGCAGAGGACTGAGTCGCGGTGTAGTGATGAATGTATACTCTGAGGACTAAGGAGTCCAGCGGGCAGAGGACTGAGTCGCGGTGTAGTGATGAATGCATACTCTGAGGACTAAAGAGTCCAGCGGGCAGAGGACTGAGTCGCGGTGTAGTGATGAATGCATGCTCTGAGGACTAAGGAGCCCAGCGGGCAGAGGACTGAGCCGCGGTGTAGTGATGAATGTATACTTTGAGGACTAATGAGTACAGCGGGCAGAGGACTGAGTCGCGGTACTGAGTCGCGGTGTAGTGATGAATGTATACTCTGAGGACTAATGAGTCCAGCGGGCAGAGGACTGAGTCGCGGTGTAGTGATGAATGTATACTCTGAGGACTAAGGAGTCCAGCGGGCAGAGGACTGAGTCGCGGTGTAGTGATGAATGCATACTCTGAGGACTAAGGAGTCCAGCGGGCAGAGGACTGAGTCGCGGTGTAGTGATGAATGCATACTCTGAGGACTAATGAGGCCAGCGGGCAGAGGACTGAGTCGCGGTACTGAGTCGCGGTGTAGTGATGAATGTATACTCTGAGGACTAATGAGTACAGCGGGCAGAGGACTGAGTCGCGGTGTAGTGATGAATGTATACTCTGAGGACTAATGAGTACAGCGGGCAGAGGACTGAGTCGCGGTACTGAGTCGCGGTGTAGTGATGAATGTATACTCTGAGGACTAAGGAGTCCAGCGGACAGAGGACTGAGTCGCGGTGTAGTGATGAATGCATACTCTGAGGACTAAGGAGTCCAGCGGGCAGAGGACTGAGTCGCGGTGTAGTGATGAATGCATACTCTGAGGACTAATGAGGCCAGCGGGCAGAGGACTGAGTCGCGGTACTGAGTCGCGGTGTAGTGATGAATGCATACTCTGAGGACTAATGCGTCCACCGAGCAGAGGACTGAGTCGCGGTGTAGTGATGAATGTATACTCTGAGGACTAATGAGTCCAGCGGGCAGAGGACTGAGTCGCGGTACTGAGTCGCGGTGTAGTGATGAATGCATACTCTGAGGACTAATGCGTCCACCGAGCAGAGGACTGAGTCGCGGTGTAGTGATGAATGCATACTCTGAGGACTAATGAGGCCAGCGGGCAGAGGACTGAGTCGCGGTACTGAGTCGCGGTGTAGTGATGAATGTATACTCTGAGGACTAATGAGTACAGCGGGCAGAGGACTGAGTCGCGGTGTAGTGATGAATACTCTGAGGACTAATGAGGAACTCTGAGGACTAATGAGTACAGCGGGCAGAGGACTGAGTCGCGGTACTGAGTCGCGGTGTAGTGATGAATGTATACTCTGAGGACTAAGGAGTCCAGCGGACAGAGGACTGAGTCGCGGTGTAGTGATGAATGCATACTCTGAGGACTAAGGAGTCCAGCGGGCAGAGGACTGAGTCGCGGTGTAGTGATGAATGCATACTCTGAGGACTAAGGAGTCCAGCGGGCAGAGGACTGAGTCGCGGTGTAGTGATGAATGCATACTCTGAGGACTAATGAGGCCAGCGGGCAGAGGACTGAGTCGCGGTACTGAGTCGCGGTGTAGTGATGAATGCATACTCTGAGGACTAATGCGTCCACCGAGCAGAGGACTGAGTCGCGGTGTAGTGATGAATGTATACTCTGAGGACTAATGAGTCCAGCGGGCAGAGGACTGAGTCGCGGTGTAGTGATGAATGTATACTCTGAGGACTAATGAGTACATCGGGCAGAGGACTGAGTCGCGGTACTGAGCCGCGGTGTAGTGATGAATGCATACTCTGAGGACTAAGGAGTCCAGCGGGCAGAGGACTGAGTCGCGGTGTAGTGATGAATGTATACTCTGAGGACTAAGGAGTCCAGCGGGCAGAGGACTGAGTCGCGGTGTAGTGATGAATGCATACTCTGAGGACTAATGAGTACAGCGGGCAGAGGACTGAGTCGCGGTGTAGTGATGAATGTATACTCTGAGGACTAATGAGTCCAGCGGGCAGAGGACTGAGTCGCGGTGTAGTGATGAATGCATACTCTGAGGACTAATTAGTACAGCGGGAAGAGGACTGAGTCGCGGTGTAGTGATGAATGTATACTCTGAGGACTAATGAGTCCAGCGGGCAGAGGACTGAGTCGCGGTGTAGTGATGAATGCATACTCTGAGGACTAATGAGGCCAGCGGGCAGAGGACTGAGTCGCGGTACTGAGTCGCGGTGTAGTGATGAATGTATACTCTGAGGACTAATGCGTCCACCGAGCAGAGGACTGAGTCGCGGTACTGAGTCGCGATGTAGTGATGAATGTATACTCTGAGGACTAATGAGTCCAGCGGGCAGAGGACTGAGTCGCGGTACTGAGCCGCGGTGTAGTGATGAATGTATACTCTGAGGACTAATGAGTCCAGCGGGCAGAGGACTGAGTCGCGGTACTGAGCCACGGTGTAGTGATGAATGTATACTCTGAGGACTAATGAGTCCAGCGGGAAGAGGACTGAGTCGCGGTACTGAGCCGCGGTGTAGTGATGAATGTATACTCTGAGGACTAATGAGTCCAGCGGGCAGAGGACTGAGTCGCGGTACTGAGCCACGGTGTAGTGATAGTGATGAATGTATACTCTGAGGACTAATGAGTCCAGTGGGCAGAGGACTGAGTCGCGGTACTGAGCCGCGGTGTAGTGATGAATGTATACTCTGAGGACTAATGAGTCCAGCGGGCAGAGGACTGAGTCGCGGTACTGAGCCACGGTGTAGTGATAGTGATGAATGTATACTTTGAGGACTAATGAGTCCAGCGGGCAGAGGACTGAGTCGCGGTACTGAGCCACGGTGTAGTGATAGTGATGAATGTATACTCTGAGGACTAATGAGTCCAGCGGGCAGAGGACTGAGTCGCGGTGCTGAGCCACGGTGTAGTGATAGTGATGAATGTTTACTCTGAGGACTAATGAGTCCAGCGGGCAGAGGACTGAGTCGCGGTACTGAGCCGCGGTGTAGTGATGAATGTATACTCTGAGGACTAATGAGTCCAGCGGGCAGAGGACTGAGTCGCGGTACTGAGCCACGGTGTAGTGATAGTGATGAATGTATACTTTGAGGACTAATGAGTCCAGCGGGCAGAGGACTGAGTCGCGGTACTGAGCCACGGTGTAGTGATAGTGATGAATGTATACTTTGAGGACTAATGAGTCCAGCGGAGGACTGAGTCGCGGTGTAGTGATGAATGTATACTCTGAGGACTAAGGAGTCCAGCGAGCAGAGGACTGAGTCGCGGTGTAGTGATGAATGTATACTCTGAGGACTAATGAGTGCAGCGGGCAGAGGACTGAGTCGCGGTACTGAGCCGCGGTGTAGTGATGAATGTATACTCTGAGGACTAATGAGTCCAGCGGGCAGAGGACTGAGTCGCGGTACTGAGTAGCGGTGTAGTGATGAATGTATACTCTGAGGACTATTAAGTCCAGCGGGCAGAGCACTGAGTCGCGGTACTGAGTCGCGGTGTAGTGATGAATGTATACTCTGAGGACTAATGAGTGCAGCGGGCAGAGTACTGAGTCGCGGTACTGAGTCGCGGTGTAGTGATGAATGCATACTCTGAGGACTAAGGAGTCCAGCGGGCAGAGGACTGAGTCGCGGTACTGAGTCGCGGTGTAGTGATGAATGTATACTCTGAGGACTAAGGAGTCCAGCGGGCAGAGGACTGAGCCGCGGTGTAGTGATGAATGTATACTCTGAGGACTAATGAGTACAGCGGGCAGAGGACTGAGTCGCGGTACTGAGCCACGGTGTAGTGATAGTGATGAATGTATACTTTGAGGACTAACCGGTACAAGAGATTATGCGCCGATCCGTGCCGGCGGTGCGTCTGCGGCGGACGGCGCGTCGCTTTCGCCGCGCTGTGGAGTCCCATGGCGCGGCGCGGCGCCTTTCGCCGTCGGTTTCGGTTTCACCCGGCGCCGGCAGGGCAGGTCGGCCGGAGATGGGGCTCTGCCCTGCCCCGACCGGGCCACGCCGGCCGGTCAGCCGCCCCTCACTGTCATCCTGCAGCCGCTTTCTCTCCTCTCTTGTGCAAGAGGAAGTACGCAGCGGAGCCGCTGCAGATACTGCTGATTGTGGACAGGGCGATGTGGACTTTCGGCACTGCAGGGCTGTAGACAGGTGTCAAAGAAAGGAGTAGCGATCTTAGCCAGTTTCGCTTGCGTCCTGCCTAGCTAAGCCGGCCTCGGCGTAATTTCAGCCAAAGAAAGGAGTAGCGATCTCAGCGAGTTTCGCTTGCGTCCTGCCTAGCTAAGCCGGCATTGGCGTATTTTCTGCGCCGACCAGTTACCTCTAGATATTCTAATCCGAATGAGATCATGTCTGCAAATGTGTGGCAATGGGGGGGGGGGGGGGGCCAGATGACCATGGTATCACATGACAAGCAGCTCACTAGATCACGTATCGGGAGATAGTGATACAGCAGTAATGAACCGACTTTCACTGTCACCATATACCTGATTACAAAGTGACGTCAGCGACCGATGGCGTGAAACACTGTAGCTCCTATACTCTGACACAGAAATGTGACGTATAATAATTGCTGGGAGAGCGCCTGGGAAAATGTCAGTAACGCTGCTTTTGAGACAGGTGTTCATCTGCCTCAGAACTCGCTGCGTATAGTGTAATTACCCGTGTTTTAGTGTAATTTGTGTCGTCACTGGCGCTTTCCTGTCACGATCGATGGTGACGTCACTGGCGCTTTCCTGGCACGATCGATGGCGACGTCTTGCTCTGGTCGCCAGGACGGCAGCGCGATGAACGGCGGTGGTGGCACTCGGCCTCCTGACACAGGCAGCGACAACTGACACCGCAGAGTGTCACCACCACCTTTCAGCAGCAGTAGTACAGCACAGGGATGCGGTGACGCGGCGGGATAACATACAACTTGCAGCGGACCAAAGAACGCTTTGTTTGGCGTTGCCCACACAAGCCGTACCTACCACCGCTATCGTCCCGGCTGCCCCCGCCCGGCTGTCCTCGCCCTATCGCCCCGGCTGCCCCCGCCGCGCGGCCCGTGCCAGGCCCCGGATCGATATCCATTGCCAGGGCGGATCAGGCCGAAGCAGCGATGACCATATCCACGTCGGCGTCCGAACACGTATCACACGTGGGAGGCTCCACTGGCCAGTGACGTGGCCGCGGCTCCAATCGGAGATCATGTATCGCTTAATGGGTGCCTGCTCTGAGGGCACGGCTGCATGAGAGAGTGGCTGGCGATGACGATCCGCGCCTGAAAAGGTCGCAGCAGGACGGGCATCGGACATCGGCCCGGGTTGTTCGGTGGAACCCCGCGCCGTACCTCACCCGACCCAATGTCGTCCGTCTGTCCGGGTCGTCTTCGGGTCTCTGGACGGGTCGCGCCTCACTGCGACATGCTGGGACTATGCATCAGGGGATGAAGCTGGAAACCCGGGGTCAGATAGCAGGCAGGTGTGAATCGTGTCCTGTCAATGTTCGGTGTATGCTGGTGTGATGCATGCATGCAAATGTTTGCGAGCAGGCCCATGTGCTAATGTCGCTATTTACATCCAACTTGGATGTTGAAAGTCGCTATTTATATCCAACTCGGATGTTGCCTCCCAACAATATACAGTTCATGAGGTTAGCTGTCTCTCATTAGATGCATCACCAGCTTCCTTTAATGGCACCGAACGGTCTAACCAAACTACAACCTACGCGTTTCGTATTCGGCCTCCTGCCGCACCTTCTCCCTGAATATGTAATTTCCATTCACAATATCGAATATGTAATTGATGCGCTGCCTTATAAAGCTATCTTCTGCCCGTTCTGCCAGCTCGTTTAGAATTCCACGCCGGCGCCTCATCCACAGGTGACGGCGGACCAAAAAGTCCTGTTCGACTGATGACGCGCACGTGATCCTCGGCTGCCATCCGGCTGGCTGCTCGGGCGCGTGATCTCCCAGGAGCCATCGGCCGGGGACTGGCCGTCGAGCGGGCGGCGTCCGATCCGGCGGCCGACCTGCCGGCCGCAGTCACTCACTCGACAGTCCCGTCACGTTCAACGGACGGCGGCCAGTTTTGACTGGCAATGAAGTCAACCCGACCCGGCTGCGGGCGGGGGGTACTGGGTGGGGCTGTGTCACGTGACGCCAACCGGCCGCACCCGCAGCTCCACAGCTCAGAGGGCCGGCTGGATGGTGATCTGTCGACCCGAGCTGCAGCCAGAGGATCTGCCGAGCCGAGCTGCAGCCAGAGGATCTGCCGGGAGGTTCGGACGCCGTGCAGTCCTTTCCTTCACACGCAGCGACGGAAACGGCATTGGGGCGCGCTGGAGGCATTCTACTCCGAGTAAGGTTGGTATATACCGCGCTCTCGCTTCACTAGTTCATAAGCCAAAGGTCAACGATATTTGATCGCACACAGCCCGGTATGGTCCTTCGTTAGAATGGTTCCTCGTTAGAATGGTCCCTCGTTCGCTTCTGTGCGAAGGCAATGCCGGCTGCACGGAGCACCGCATACACCACTGCCAAGCTGAGACCAGGACGTACAACACAGGTGACACCACTGCCAAGCTGAGAGCAGGACGTACAGCACATGTGACTGAGAGCAGGACGTACAGCACAGGTGACTGAGAGCAGGACGTACAGCACATGTGACTGAGAGCAGGACGTACTGCACAGGTGACTGAGAGCAGGACGTGTACAACACAGGTGACTGAGACCAGGACGTACAGCACATGTGGCTGAGAGCAGGACGTACAGCACAGGTGACTGAGAGCAGGACGTACAACACAGGTGACTGAGACCAGGACGTACAACACAGGTGACTGAGAGCAGGACGTACAACACAGGTGACTGAGAGCAGGACGTGTACAACACAGGTGACTGAGAGCAGGACGTACAACACAGGTGACTGAGAGCAGGACGTGTACAACACAGGTGACTGAGAGCAGGACGTACAACACAGGTGACTGAGAGCAGGACGTACAACACAGGTGACTGAGACCAGGACGTACAACACAGGTGACTGAGAGCAGGACGTACAACACAGTTGACTGAGACCAGGACGTGTACAACACAGGTGACTGAGAGCAGGACGTGTACAACACAGGTGACTGAGAGTAGGACGTGTACAACACAGGTGACTGAGAGCAGGACGTACAACACAGGTGACTGAGAGCAGGACGTACAACACAGGTGACTGAGAGTAGGAAGTATACAACACAGGTGACTGAGGTCTGAGAGCAGGACGTGTACAACACAGGTGACTGAGGTCTGAGAGCAGGACGTGTACAACACAGGTGACTGAGGTCTGAGAGCAGGACGTATACAACACAGGTGACTGAGGTCTGAGAGAGCAGACGTGTACAACACAGGTGACTGAGGTCTGAGAGCAGGATGTGTACAACACAGGTGACTGAGGTCTGAGAGCAGGACGTGTACAACACAGGTGACTGAGGTCTGAGAGCAGGACGTGTACAACACAGGTGACTGAGGTCTGAGAGCAGGACGTGTACAACACAGGTGACTGAGAGCAGGACGTACAACACAGGTGACTGAGGTCTGAGAGCAGGACGTGTACAACACAGGTGACTGAGGTCTGAGAGCAGGACGTGTACAACACAGGTGACTGAAGTCCGAGAGCAGGACGTGTGCAACACAGGTGACTGAGGTCTGAGAGCAGGACGTGTACAACACAGGTGACTGAGGTCTGAGAGCAGGACGTGTACAACACAGGTGACTGAGAGCGTCCCTGCCTGCAGCCCGGCCCGACTGACGGGTTTACGACGGGGGTCCCCGGCCGACCCGGGGATGCCGACCGACCAGATCACGACGCTCCTCTGCCGGCCCGGGTCGCTGAACTGAACGTGAACCAGCGACAGGCGTCCAGTCCACCACACCCCCCTCACTAGCGGCCGACTCTCCCTCACCAGCGATACTCACCCAGAGTACGACTCACCCTCACCAGCGACCGACTCACCCTCACCAGCGACCGACTCACCCTCACCAGCGACAGACTCACCCTCACCAGCGACCGACTCACCCTCACCAGCGACCGACTCTCCCTCACCAGCGACCGACTCACCCTCACCAGCGACACTCACCCAGAGTACGACTCACCCTCACCAGCGACCGACTCACCCTCACCAGCGAACACCCAGAGTACGACTCACCCTCACCAGCGACCGACTCACCCTCACCAGCGACCGACTCACCTTCACCAGCGACCGACTCAGCCCTCACCAGCGACCGACTCACCCTCACCAGTGACAGACTCACCCTCACCAGCGACAGACTCACCCTCACAGCGACCGACACACCTTGACCAGCGACTAACACACCCTCACCAGCGACCGACTCACCCTCACCAGCGACAGACTCACCCTCACCAGCGACCGACTCACCCTCACCAGCGACCGACTCACCCTCACCAACGACACTCACCAAGAGTACGACTCACCCTCACCAGCGACAGACTCACCCTCACCAGCGACCGACTCACCCTCACCAGCAACCGACTCACCCTCACCAGCGACCGAATTACCCTCACCAAAGACCGACTCACCCTCACCAGCGACCGACTCACCCTCACCAGCGACCGACTCACCTCACCAGCGACCGACTCACCCTCACCAGCAACCGACTCACTCTCACCAGCGACCGACTCACCCTCACCAGCGACCGACTCACTCTCACCAGCGACACTCACCCAGAGTACGACTCACCCTCACCAGCGACCGACTCACCCTCACCAGCGACAGACTCACCCTCACCAGCGACCGACTCACCCTCACCAGCACCGACTCACCCTCACCAGCGACCGAATTACCCTCACCAAAGACCGACTCACCCTCACCGGCAACCGATTCACCCTCACCAGCGACCGACTCACCCTCACCAGCGACCGACTCACCCTCACCAGCGACCGACTCACCCTCACCAGCAACCGACTCACCCTCACCAGCGACCGACTCACCCTCACCAGCGACCGACTCACTCTCACCAGCGACACTCGCCCAGAGTACGACTTACCCTCACCAGCGACCGACTCACCCTCACCAGCGACAGACTCACCCTCACCAGCGACCGACTCACCCTCACCCGACTCACCCTCACCAGCGACCGAATTACCCTCACCAAAGACCGACTCACCCTCACCAGCAACCGACTCACCCTCACCAAAGACCGACTCACCCTCACCAGTAACCGACTCACCCTCACCAGCGACCGACTCACCCTCACCAGCGACCGACTCACTCTCACCAGCGACCGGACTCACCCTCACCAGCGACCGACTCACTCTCACCAGCGACCGACTTACTCTCACCAGCGACCAACTCACCCTCACCAGCGACCGACTCACTCTCACCAGCGACCGACTTACCCTCACCAGCGACCAACTCACCCTCACCAGCGACCGACTCACTCTCACCAGCGACCGACTTACCCTCACCACGACCAACTCAGCCTCATCCAGCGACGCTACTCACTCACCAGCGGCAATCTCACAGCGACTCACCACTCGCCAGCGACCGACTCACTCTCACCAGCGACCGACTCACCCTCACCAGCGACCCGACTCACCCTCACCCAGCGACCGACTCACCATCACCAGCGGCCGAC
>JAXIVJ010010934.1:17500-45420 GCA_036785665.1 Chirona hameri | reverse complement strand
TAATAGCAATCGTATTCACAAATCGCCACAAACGATACACGTGCCGTTCCGAATCCAAAACAACTCAAACCGTCGGAAGCACTCCATAGACAACAACAACAACGCGCAGCAACCAAAACACTGGCGCCCAACGTCTCCAGAACTCAAACGGATTACGTAGTATTCAACGACGATCCAACGTAAATCACGAACTCTCGTAACCTGCAATAAACTCGATGGTTTCCTTCTTACTGAAATGAATGAAACAAGCAATACACATATTTAACCCTATTCCGTGCGGGAAGATTCTGCCCCTCCCCCTCCCACACCCCACGGTGGTTTTTCGCTTGCTGCTCCCAAACTACTGAGCCTAGGGTAGTAAAATGTTCTGACTTTTCTCATCATTGATTTTCACGTGTTGTGTAAACAATTTAAGAAAATTGGCCGGCATAGGCGGTGCCAGGCTGCTGTTTTTGGAGGATGTTACGAATGCGGTTGTGTGGGCGCGTACTTCCTTCTTAGTTTGCAGTACAATAAATGCGTCAGAAGCATTTTCACTGCAATATACATAATAAATACTGGGATTGTGCATATCTTTGGCAGAGGCGCACTCAGGTATAAAATGGGAGGCAATACCCTCCCTCAAATTAAGTCCACCTTCAAATTAGGCAAGATGATAAAAAGCGTTACGCGCATAGGGCCCCCCACGTTGAAAACCTGGATCCGACTATGCGCAATATATTACATTTAACAAATTACAGCAAATAATTCCCCACATGTGACGTTAATGTCGTCCCAAACAATCACGAACAGCACATATTTGTTAAAGAAAATCCCCCCCCCCATTTTACATCCCCTGAATATGCCTATGTTTTTAATTTCGTATCCGTCTTTTGAAATATTGAAGACCAGTACATTTCAAGCTCAAAAACGTTTGTTGCATGACAATCGGTTTAACCACATGACCGCAATGATCTTTCAAAAAACACCCAAAATTTTCGTATTTTTGCCCCCTGACCCCCTGATATAAAAAAAATCGGGGTGGAAAAATAAATATCTTTTCATGCCCAATCGAATGGTGTTTGTCCCATCAAAATCGACCGAGCAGATATCTGGGGGGGGGGGGGGGGCAGAATCAGCACCCTCCCGCACGTTAACGTAATTCTGGCCGCCCGCACGGAATAGGGGTTAACGTTAAACACAGCAAATACACCAGGAACACCAAACAGTACACAGCTCAGGAGCGGATCTACAGAGCCCGAAGCTTCGAATGTCTCGAACCCCAACTATCATAACATTGTACATACACGCACAGCCAGGATTCACAAATCAGGTACGGTACGGCAGAATCACCGAAGGCTCTCATCGCCAAGAACAAGCAGCACCGAAATTAAACATTGTTCCGTCACAATACAGCAATGTATTGCGCATACGCCATACCCAAGTGACTTCATACCCAAGTGAAGTCATACCCAAGTGAATTTGACCAATCAAATGAATTGGTGCGAATGGTTGTTACACTTCGGGAATTCGCGTCCCGGTCAGAGGCTACGTTCTACGTTTGGCAAATATGGTGCATACAATTGTCCAAAAGTACCATTTTAGCGATCGGGGGTGGCTGGAAATTTGTCACGATCTCCTTGGATAGCTGGGCTAGTGGACAGAGCTAGGTTTTTTCAACATACAATGCACCGTTTGTCAGTGACTGGCCAAGAGCCCGCTCCGTGAGCCGGGTCGGCGGCGCGCAGTGCTCAGGTCGCGTGTCGCGAGGGGCGATTCTGCGGGTGAGGCGCGGGCGGGAGTGCGCCTTAGTGCCGACATCGGGAGCGCTTGGCTTTGATGCAGCCGTGCAACCAACCAAACCATCTAATGGCTTTGCATTCTATGAGACCTTATCGTGCAGAGCAATACGAATTGGTAGACTTGTCATTGGTCTGCATTTTCGCCATACCATACGCGATAGCCCTGGCCAAACGAAAGGGGCGCGAATTCGGACAAAATGTCGATAAAAAAATGGCGCTTGATGCATTCTTGAAAACATTTACATCGCTGAATTCCGCGTGAGGTCAGCTTTCGAATGGTGCATATCACGTAGTTTGACACCTCCGAACCCTTCCAACGAACCGTGGGCAGTCGGCACGTTCATGCACAGTCATGAAGTGAAGCAGAAGTGGTAAGGTGGCGTCAGGCACGTAGCCAGGGGGACGGCGTGCCCCCCCCCCCCCCTGGAGGCCAGGGAGCCCTTTTCGGCGCGCGCAGCGCGCCGAAAAGGGCCGAGACCGCGCGAAGCGCGGTATCATGGGCTCTTTAAGAGTCGGAAGACTTTAGAGAGTTTAGATAACTTTAGAGGGCCTTTAGGGCCACCACGGCCCTCTCTGAAAGACCAGAGGGCCTCTTGGACGTTCAAAAAAGCCCTGTGCATGTCAGATGGGCCCCTGGCCAGACCGAAAGGGCCCATGGGCGGGTCAGAGGGCCCGCTGAACACGTCGAATGGGCCCCTTGCCAGGTTGTAAGGGCCCCTGAGCAGACTGGAGGGCCCCTGGACAGACCAGAGGGCCCCTGGGTAGTTCAAAGGGCCCCTGTGCAGGTCAGATGGGCCCCTGACCAGACCAAAAGTGCCCCTGGGTGGATCAGAAGGGACCCTGAACATGCCGAATGGGACCCTATTCAGCACAGAGGGGCCCAGGGCAGTTCGGAGGACCTCTGAGCATGTCAGCAAGACGACAAAGCAGCTTTAATATATATCACCCACTCCACATCATGTCTTTTCGCGGATCCCAAATGAGTCCCTGAACAGGTCGGAAGGGCGTTGCAAAGGTCGGAGGGACCCCTAGACAATCTGAAGGGACCCTGAGCCTTTCAACAGTAAGAATGCAGTGTCCAGAGAATGCAACTCAAAATTTTCGCGCCGCTCCACGGCGTAAATTAACTACAAATTATATTATATGCAGGTTAGAAAATCATGCCGTTTCTCGGCGCATTTATGTGTTATGTTGCTACTTTCCTATATGATTGGGCAAAAGAGTTCGCTTTAGCACTTTTTTACCGCACTTTTAAACGTACAATAATGTTTTTAGAGGCTCGCACCATACGCAATGCGACGCATTGATGAGAAAGCATATCCAGGGCATATGACTATACATTTTTGCGCCGCTCCGCGGCGCAATATAATTCAGAGTTTCAGGTCTTCAGCCTAAATTTGTTCGAAGTTGGTGTAGCTGATTCCAAATTGGTGACGCTGGTTCCAAAGTTGGTATGAACTATGCCATACATGTCATACTGTATTCTCCATCCTTGTAACGTGACTTTTCCAGGTCGGAAGTGTCCCCTAGAAGACTGGAGGCCCCTGGAGAGACAAGAGGGCCCCTGTAAAGATCAAATGGCCCCTGTGAAGATCAGAGGGGCCCCTGATCAGACCGAAATGGCCCTTGGGCGTGTAAAGGGCCCCTGAACATGCCGAATTGACCCCTAGCCAGCACGGAGGGGCCCCAGGGCAAGTCGGAAGACTCCTTAAGCATGTCGGCAGGGCGACAAAGCAGTCAGCGCAGTCCGACCAGAATAGTCACTGGGCAGATCCGAGGGGCTCCTGGGCAAGTCAGAGGGGCCCCTGGCTAGACCGAAATGGTCTCCGGGCCGGTCGGAAGGGCCCTTGAACATGCCGGATGATTGCCTAGCCAGACTGGAGGGGCCCCTGGGCAGGTCGGAGGGGCCCCTGAGCATGTCGGCAGGGCGACAAAGCAGCCAGTGCAGTCCCTGGCCAGGTCGGAAGGAGCTACGAACAGGCCGAATGGTCCTCTTGACACACACAAGAGGGGCTTCTTGGAAGGACAGCGGGGTCCCTGGTCAGACCGGAAGGGCCGAAAGCACGTAGAGATCCCAGATTAAAGACGTCTTAAAGACGAGTAATGACCTGTAACTGTTACCAAATGCCTCTTAATCGCTGACGAAGGGTGTTACAATATACCCGAAAGCTCCGATTTTAATATTTTTCTTGTAAGTCCTCTTTGAATAAAAACAAAATGTGAATTACATTTTGTTTGGCCCTTTCAACGCTTGGGAAGGGGGCCCTTTCAACGCTCGGGAAGGAGGCCATTTCGAGCCTCCCCCTGGGCGAAATCCTGGCTACGTGCCTGGGTGGCGTAGGGTATACTGACGCAACCTTCTCGCTGTTAGCAATGTTTCCGGAGTACCGGCGTGTTGACCGGTCCGGGACCTTGACCCGAGTGTGGCCTCATCGCTGATTGGTGGAGCTGCGCCAGTACGTGTGGCCTCGTCGCTGATTGGTGGAGATGTCGCTTGGTTATTGTATCGGTGCATAAGGAAGCACTCGGTTAGTTCGTCAGATCAAATGCATTACATCGATTATAGCAACTAAGAGCACAATGGCAATCGGTTAGTTCGTCAGATCAAATGCATTACATCGATTATAGCAACTAAGAGCACAATGGCAATCGGTTAGTTCGTCAGATCAAATGCATTACATCGATTATAGCAACTAAGAGCACAATGGCAATCGGTTAGTTCGTCAGATCAAATGCATTACATCGATTATAGCAACTAAGAGCACAATGGCAATCGGTTAGTTCGTCAGATCAAATGCATTACATCGATTATAGCAACTAAGAGCACAATGGCAATAGGTTAGTTCGTCAGATCAAATGCATTAAATCGATTATAGCAACTAAGAGCACAATGGCAATCGGTTAGTTCGTCAGATCAAATGCATTACATCGATTATAGCAACTAAGAGCACAATGGCAATCGGTTAGTTCGTCAGATCAAATGCATTACATCGATTATAGCAACTAAGAGCACAATGGCAATCGGTTAGTTCGTCAGATCAAATGCATTACATCGATTATAGCAACTAAGAGCACAATGGCAATCGGTTAGTTCGTCAGATCAAATGCATTAAATCTATTATAGCAACTAAGAGCACAATGGTAATCGGTTAGTTCGTCAGATCAAATGCATTAAATATATTATAGCAACTAAGAGCACAATGGCAATCGGTTAGTTCGTCAGATCAAATGCATTACATCGATTATAGCAACTAAGAGCACAATGGCAATCGGTTAGTTCGTCAGATCAAATGCATTACATCGATTATAGCAACTAAGAGCACAATGGCAATCGGTTAGTTCGTCAGATCAAATGCATTAAATCGATTATAGCAACTAAGAGCACAATGGCACTCGGTTAGTTCGTCAGATCAAATGCATTAAATCGATTATAGCAACTCAGAGCACAATGGCAATCGGTTAGTTCGTCAGATCAAATGCATTACATCGATTATAGCAACTAAGAGCACAATGGCAATCGGTTAGTTCGTCAAATCAAATGCATTACATCGATTATAGCAACTAAGAGCACAATGGCAATCGGTTAGTTCGTCAGATCAAATGCATTAAATCGATTATAGCAACTCAGAACACAATGGCAATCGGTTAGTTCGTCAGATCAAATGCATTGCATCGATTATATCAACTAAGAGCACAATGGCAATCGGTTAGTTCGTCAGATCAAATGCATTACATCGATTATAGCAACTAAGAGCACAATGGCAATCGGTTAGTTCGTCAGATCAAATGCATTACATCGATTATATCAACTAAGAGCACAATGGCAAGCGGTTAGTTCGTCAGATCAAATGCATTACATCGATTATAGCAACTCAGAGCACAATGGCAATCGGTTAGTTCGTCAGATCAAATGCATTAAATCGATTATAGCAACTAAGAGCACAATGGCAATCGGTTAGTTCGTCAGATCAAATGCATTAAATCGATTATAGCAACTCAGAGCACAATGGCAATCGGTTAGTTCGTCAGATCAAATGCATTAAATCGATTATAGCAACTAAGAGCACAATGGCAATCGGTTAGTTCGTCAGATCAAATGCATTAAATCGATTATATCAACTAAGAGCACAATGGTAATCGGTTAGTTCGTCAGATCAAATGCATTAAATCGATTATAGCAACTAAGAGCACAATGGCAATCGGTTAGTTCGTCAGATCAAATGCATTACATCGATTATAGCAACTAAGAGCACAATGGCAATCGGTTAGTTCGTCAGATCAAATGCATTACATCGATTATAGCAACTAAGAGCACAATGGCAATCGGTTAGTTCGTCAGATCAAATGCATTAAATCTATTATAGCAACTAAGAGCACAATGGTAATCGGTTAGTTCGTCAGATCAAATGCATTAAATCTATTATAGCAACTAAGAGCACAATGGCAATCGGTTAGTTCGTCAGATCAAATGCATTACATCGATTATAGCAACTAAGAGCACAATGGCAATCGGTTAGTTCGTCAGATCAAATGCATTACATCGATTATAGCAACTAAGAGCACAATGGAAATCGGTTAGTTCGTCAGATCAAATGCATTAAATCGATTATAGCAACTAAGAGCACAATGGCACTCGGTTAGTTCGTCAGATCAAATGCATTAAATCGATTATAGCAACTCAGAGCACAATGGCAATCGGTTAGTTCGTCAGATCAAATGCATTACATCGATTATATCAACTAAGAGCACAATGGCAATCGGTTAGTTCGTCAGATCAAATGCATTACATCGATTATAGCAACTAAGAGCACAATGGCAATCGGTTAGTTCGTCAGATCAAATGCATTACATCGATTATATCAACTAAGAGCACAATGGCAAGCGGTTAGTTCGTCAGATCAAATGCATTACATCGATTATAGCAACTCAGAGCACAATGGCAATCGGTTAGTTCGTCAGATCAAATGCATTAAATCGATTATAGCAACTAAGAGCACAATGGCAATCGGTTAGTTCGTCAGATCAAATGCATTAAATCGATTATAGCAACTCAGAGCACAATGGCAATCGGTTAGTTCGTCAGATCAAATGCATTAAATCGATTATAGCAACTAAGAGCACAATGGCAATCGGTTAGTTCGTCAGATCAAATGCATTACATCGATTATAGCAACTAAGAGCACAATGGCAATCGGTTAGTTCGTCAGATCAAATGCATTAAATCAATTATAGCAACTAAGAGCACAATGGCAATCGGTTAGTTCGTCAGATCAAATGCATTAAATCGATTATAGCAACTAAGAGCACAATGGCAATCGGTTAGTTCGTCAGATCAAATGCATTAAATCGATTATATCAACTAAGAGTACAATGGCAATCGGTTAGTTCGTCAGATCAAATGCATTAAATCGATTATAGCAACTAAGAGCACAATGGCAATCGGTTAGTTCGTCAGATCAAATGCATTAAATCGATTATAGCAACTAAGAGCACAATGGCAATCGGTTAGTTCGTCAGATCAAATGCATTACATCGATTATATCAACTAAGAGCACAATGGCAATCGGTTAGTTCGTCAGATCAAATGCATTACATCGATTATAGCAACTAAGAGCACAATGGCAATCGGTTAGTTCGTCAGATCAAATGCATTACATCGATTATAGCAACTAAGAGCACAATGGCAATCGGTTAGTTCGTCAGATCAAATGCATTAAATCGATTATAGCAACTAAGAGCACAATGGCAATCGGTTAGTTCGTCAGATCAAATGCATTACATCGATTATAGCAACTAAGAGCACAATGGCAATCGGTTAGTTCGTCAGATCAAATGCATTAAATCGATTATAGCAACTAAGAGCACAATGGCAATCGGTTAGTTCGTCAGATCAAATGCATTACATCGATTATAGCAACTAAGAGCACAATGGCAATCGGTTAGTTCGTCAGATCAAATGCATTACATCGATTATAGCAACTAAGAGCACAATGGCAATCGGTTAGTTCGTCAGATCAAATGCATTACATCGATTATAGCAACTAAGAGCACAATGGCAATCGGTTAGTTCGTCAGATCAAATGCATTACATCGATTATAGCAACTAAGAGCACAATGGCAATCGGTTAGTTCGTCAGATCAAATGCATTCAATCGATTATAGCAACTAAGAGCACAATGGCAATCGGTTAGTTCGTCAGATCAAATGCATTACATCGATTATAGCAACTCAGAGCACAATGGCAATCGGTTAGTTCGTCAGATCAAATGCATTAAATCGATTATATCAACTAAGAGCACAATGGCAATCGGTTAGTTCGTCAGATCAAATGCATTACATCGATTATAGCAACTAAGAGCACAATGGCAATCGGTTAGTTCGTCAGATCAAATGCATTAAATCGATTATAGCAACTCAGAGCACAATGGCAATCGGTTAGTTCGTCAGATCAAATGCATTACATCGATTATAGCAACTAAGAGCACAATGGCAATCGGTTAGTTCGTCAGATCAAATGCATTACATTGATTATAGCAACTAAGAGCACAATGGCAATCGGTTAGTTCGTCAGATCAAATGCATTCAATCGATTATAGCAACTAAGAGCACAATGGCAATCGGTTAGTTCGTCAGATCAAATGCATTACATCGATTATAGCAACTAAGAGCACAATGGCAATCGGTTAGTTCGTCAGATCAAATGCATTCAATCGATTATATCAACTAAGAGCACAATGGCAATCGGTTAGTTCGTCAGATCAAATGCATTAAATCGATTATATCAACTAAGAGCACAATGGCAATCGGTTAGTTCGTCAGATCAAATGCATTAAATCGATTATAGCAACTCAGAGCACAATGGCAATCGGTTAGTTCGTCAGATCAAATGCATTAAATCGATTATAGCAACTAAGAGCACAATGGCAATCGGTTAGTTCGTCAGATCAAATGCATTAAATCGATTATAGCAACTCAGAGCACAATGGCAATCGGTTAGTTCGTCAGATCAAATGCATTAAATCGATTATAGCAACTAAGAGCACAATGGCAATCGGTTAGTTCGTCAGATCAAATGCATTAAATCGATTATAGCAACTAAGAGCACAATGGCAATCGGTTAGTTCGTCAGATCAAATGCATTAAATCGATTATAGCAACTAAGAGCACAATGGCAATCGGTTAGTCCGTCAGATCAAATGCATTAAATCGATTATAGCAACTAAGAGCACAATGGCAATCGGTTAGTTCGTCAGATCAAATGCATTCAATCGATTATAGCAACTCAGAGCACAATGGCAATCGGTTAGTTCGTCAGATCAAATGCATTAAATCGATTATAGCAACTAAGAGCACAATGGCAATCGGTTAGTTCGTCAGATCAAATGCATTACATCGATTATAGCAACTAAGAGCACAATGGCAATCGGTTAGTTCGTCAGATCAAATGCATTAAATCGATTATATCAACTACGAGCACAATGGCAATCGGTTAGTTCGTCAGATCAAATGCATTAAATCGATTATATCAACTAAGAGCACAATGGCAATCGGTTAGTTCGTCAGATCAAATGCATTAAATCGATTATAGCAACTAAGAGCACAATGGCAATCGGTTAGTTCGTCAGATCAAATGCATTCAATCGATTATAGCAACTCAGAGCACAATGGCAATCGGTTAGTTCGTCAGATCAAATGCATTAAATCGATTATAGCAACTAAGAGCACAATGGCAATCGGTTAGTTCGTCAGATCAAATGCATTAAATCGATTATAGCAACTAAGAGCAAATGGCAATCGGTTAGTTCGTCAGATCAAATGCATTAAATTGATTATATCAACTAAGAGCACAATGGCAATCGGTTAGTTCGTCAGATCAAATGCATTAAATCGATTATAGCAACTAAGAGCACAATGGCAATCGGTTAGTTCGTCAGATCAAATGCATTAAATCGATTATAGCAACTCAGAGCACAATGGCAATCGGTTAGTTCGTCAGATCAAATGCATTAAATCGATTATAGCAACTAAGAGCACAATGGCAATCGGTTAGTTCGTCAGATCAAATGCATTACATCGATTATAGCAACTAAGAGCACAATGGCAATCGGTTAGTTCGTCAGATCAAATGCATTAAATCGATTATAGCAACTCAGAGCACAATGGCAATCGGTTAGTTCGTCAGATCAAATGCATTAAATCGATTATAGCAACTAAGAGCACAATGGCACTCGGTTAGTTCGTCAGATCAAATGCATTAAATCGATTATAGCAACTAAGAGCACAATGGCAATCGGTTAGTTCGTCAGATCAAATGCATTAAATCGATTATAGCAACCAAGAGCACAATGGCAATCGGTTAGTTCGTCAGATCAAATGCATTACATCGATTATAGCAACTCAGAGCACAATGGCAATCGGTTAGTTCGTCAGATCAAATGCATTAAATCGATTATAGCAACCAAGAGCACAATGGCAATCGGTTAGTTAGTCAGATCAAATGCATTACATCGATTATAGCAACTCAGAGCACAATGGCAATCGGTTATTTCGTCAGATCAAATGCATTACATCGATTATAGCAACCAAGAGCACAATGGCAAGCGGCTAGTTCGTCAGATCAAATGCATTAAATCGATTATAGCAACTAAGAGCACAATGGCAATCGGTTAGTTCGTCAGATCAAATGCATTAAATCGATTATAGCAACTAAGAGCACAATGGCAATCGGTTAGTTCGTCAGATCAAATGCATTCAATCGATTATAGCAACTAAGAGCACAATGGCAATCGGTTAGTTCGTCAGATCAAATGCATTAAATCGATTATAGCAACTCAGAGCACAATGGCAATCGGTTAGTTCGTCAGATCAAATGCATTAAATCGATTATAGCAACTCAGAGCACAATGGCAATCGGTTAGTTCGTCAGATCAAATGCATTCAATCGATTATAGCAACTCAGAGCACAATGGCAATCGGTTAGTTCGTCAGATCAAATGCATTAAATCGATTATAGCAACTAAGAGCACAATGGCAATCGGTTAGTTCGTCAGATCAAATGCATTCAATCGATTATAGCAACTCAGAGCACAATGGCAATCGGTTAGTTCGTCAGATCAAATGCATTAAATCGATTATAGCAACTCAGAGCACAATGGCAATCGGTTAGTTCGTCAGATCAAATGCATTACATCGATTATAGCAACTAAGAGCACAATGGCAATCGGTTAGTTCGTCAGATCAAATGCATTAAATCGATTATAGCAACTAAGAGCACAATAACAATCGGTTAGTTCGTCAGATCAAATGCATTCAATCGATTATAGCAACTCAGAGCACAATGGCAATCGGTTAGTTCGTCAGATCAAATGCATTAAATCGATTATAGCAACTCAGAGCACAATGGCAATCGGTTAGTTCGTCAGATCAAATGCATTAAATCGATTATAGCAACTCAGAGCACAATGGCAATCGGTTAGTTCGTCAGATCAAATGCATTAAATCGATTATAGCAACTAAGAGCACAATGGCAATCGGTTAGTTCGTCAGATCAAATGCATTACATCGATTATAGCAACTCAGAGCACAATGGCAATCGGTTAGTTCGTCAGATCAAATGCATTAAATCGATTATATCAACTAAGAGCACAATGGCAATCGGTTAGTTCGTCAGATCAAATGCATTACATCGATTATAGCAACTAAGAGCACAATGGCAATCGGTTAGTTCGTCAGATCAAATGCATTAAATCGATTATAGCAACTCAGAGCACAATGGCAATCGGTTAGTTCGTCAGATCAAATGCATTACATCGATTATAGCAACTAAGAGCACAATGGCAATCGGTTAGTTCGTCAGATCAAATGCATTACATTGATTATAGCAACTAAGAGCACAATGGCAATCGGTTAGTTCGTCAGATCAAATGCATTCAATCGATTATAGCAACTAAGAGCACAATGGCAATCGGTTAGTTCGTCAGATCAAATGCATTACATCGATTATAGCAACTAAGAGCACAATGGCAATCGGTTAGTTCGTCAGATCAAATGCATTCAATCGATTATATCAACTAAGAGCACAATGGCAATCGGTTAGTTCGTCAGATCAAATGCATTAAATCGATTATATCAACTAAGAGCACAATGGCAATCGGTTAGTTCGTCAGATCAAATGCATTAAATCGATTATAGCAACTCAGAGCACAATGGCAATCGGTTAGTTCGTCAGATCAAATGCATTAAATCGATTATAGCAACTAAGAGCACAATGGCAATCGGTTAGTTCGTCAGATCAAATGCATTAAATCGATTATAGCAACTCAGAGCACAATGGCAATCGGTTAGTTCGTCAGATCAAATGCATTAAATCGATTATAGCAACTAAGAGCACAATGGCAATCGGTTAGTTCGTCAGATCAAATGCATTAAATCGATTATAGCAACTAAGAGCACAATGGCAATCGGTTAGTTCGTCAGATCAAATGCATTAAATCGATTATAGCAACTAAGAGCACAATGGCAATCGGTTAGTCCGTCAGATCAAATGCATTAAATCGATTATAGCAACTAAGAGCACAATGGCAATCGGTTAGTTCGTCAGATCAAATGCATTCAATCGATTATAGCAACTCAGAGCACAATGGCAATCGGTTAGTTCGTCAGATCAAATGCATTAAATCGATTATAGCAACTAAGAGCACAATGGCAATCGGTTAGTTCGTCAGATCAAATGCATTACATCGATTATAGCAACTAAGAGCACAATGGCAATCGGTTAGTTCGTCAGATCAAATGCATTAAATCGATTATATCAACTACGAGCACAATGGCAATCGGTTAGTTCGTCAGATCAAATGCATTAAATCGATTATATCAACTAAGAGCACAATGGCAATCGGTTAGTTCGTCAGATCAAATGCATTAAATCGATTATAGCAACTAAGAGCACAATGGCAATCGGTTAGTTCGTCAGATCAAATGCATTCAATCGATTATAGCAACTCAGAGCACAATGGCAATCGGTTAGTTCGTCAGATCAAATGCATTAAATCGATTATAGCAACTAAGAGCACAATGGCAATCGGTTAGTTCGTCAGATCAAATGCATTAAATCGATTATAGCAACTAAGAGCAAATGGCAATCGGTTAGTTCGTCAGATCAAATGCATTAAATTGATTATATCAACTAAGAGCACAATGGCAATCAGTTAGTTCGTCAGATCAAATGCATTAAATCGATTATAGCAACTAAGAGCACAATGGCAATCGGTTAGTTCGTCAGATCAAATGCATTAAATCGATTATAGCAACTCAGAGCACAATGGCAATCGGTTAGTTCGTCAGATCAAATGCATTAAATCGATTATAGCAACTAAGAGCACAATGGCAATCGGTTAGTTCGTCAGATCAAATGCATTACATCGATTATAGCAACTAAGAGCACAATGGCAATCGGTTAGTTCGTCAGATCAAATGCATTAAATCGATTATAGCAACTCAGAGCACAATGGCAATCGGTTAGTTCGTCAGATCAAATGCATTAAATCGATTATAGCAACTAAGAGCACAATGGCACTCGGTTAGTTCGTCAGATCAAATGCATTAAATCGATTATAGCAACTAAGAGCACAATGGCAATCGGTTAGTTCGTCAGATCAAATGCATTAAATCGATTATAGCAACCAAGAGCACAATGGCAATCGGTTAGTTCGTCAGATCAAATGCATTACATCGATTATAGCAACTCAGAGCACAATGGCAATCGGTTAGTTCGTCAGATCAAATGCATTAAATCGATTATAGCAACCAAGAGCACAATGGCAATCGGTTAGTTAGTCAGATCAAATGCATTACATCGATTATAGCAACTCAGAGCACAATGGCAATCGGTTATTTCGTCAGATCAAATGCATTACATCGATTATAGCAACCAAGAGCACAATGGCAAGCGGCTAGTTCGTCAGATCAAATGCATTAAATCGATTATAGCAACTAAGAGCACAATGGCAATCGGTTAGTTCGTCAGATCAAATGCATTAAATCGATTATAGCAACTAAGAGCACAATGGCAATCGGTTAGTTCGTCAGATCAAATGCATTCAATCGATTATAGCAACTAAGAGCACAATGGCAATCGGTTAGTTCGTCAGATCAAATGCATTAAATCGATTATAGCAACTCAGAGCACAATGGCAATCGGTTAGTTCGTCAGATCAAATGCATTAAATCGATTATAGCAACTCAGAGCACAATGGCAATCGGTTAGTTCGTCAGATCAAATGCATTCAATCGATTATAGCAACTCAGAGCACAATGGCAATCGGTTAGTTCGTCAGATCAAATGCATTAAATCGATTATAGCAACTAAGAGCACAATGGCAATCGGTTAGTTCGTCAGATCAAATGCATTCAATCGATTATAGCAACTCAGAGCACAATGGCAATCGGTTAGTTCGTCAGATCAAATGCATTAAATCGATTATAGCAACTCAGAGCACAATGGCAATCGGTTAGTTCGTCAGATCAAATGCATTACATCGATTATAGCAACTAAGAGCACAATGGCAATCGGTTAGTTCGTCAGATCAAATGCATTAAATCGATTATAGCAACTAAGAGCACAATAACAATCGGTTAGTTCGTCAGATCAAATGCATTCAATCGATTATAGCAACTCAGAGCACAATGGCAATCGGTTAGTTCGTCAGATCAAATGCATTAAATCGATTATAGCAACTCAGAGCACAATGGCAATCGGTTAGTTCGTCAGATCAAATGCATTAAATCGATTATAGCAACTCAGAGCACAATGGCAATCGGTTAGTTCGTCAGATCAAATGCATTAAATCGATTATAGCAACTAAGAGCACAATGGCAATCGGTTAGTTCGTCAGATCAAATGCATTACATCGATTATAGCAACTAAGAGCACAATGGCAATCGGTTAGTTCGTCAGATCAAATGCATTAAATCGATTATAGCAACTAAGAGCACAATGGCAATCGGTTAGTTCGTCAGATCAAATGCATTCAATCGATTATAGCAACTCAGAGCACAATGGCAATCGGTTAGTTCGTCAGATCAAATGCATTAAATCGATTATAGCAACAAAGAGCACAATGGCAATCGGTTAGTTCGTCAGATCAAATGCATTAAATCGATTATAGCAACTCAGAGCACAATGGCAATCGGTTAGTTCGTCAGATCAAATGCATTAAATCGATTATAGCAACTAAGAGCACAATGGCAATCGGTTAGTTCGTCAGATCAAATGCATTAAATCGATTATAGCAACTAAGAGCACAATGGCAATCGGTTAGTTCGTCAGATCAAATGCATTCAATCGATTATAGCAACTAAGAGCACAATGGCAATCGGTTAGTTCGTCAGATCAAATGCATTAAATCGATTATAGCAACTAAGAGCACAATGGCAATCGGTTAGTTCGTCAGATCAAATGCATTAAATCGATTATAGCAACTAAGAGCACAATGGCAATCGGTTAGTTCGTCAGATCAAATGCATTACATCGATTATAGCAACTAAGAGCACAATGGCAATCGGTTAGTTCGTCAGATCAAATGCATTAAATCTATTATAGCAACTAAGAGCACAATGGCAATCGGTTAGTTCGTCAGATCAAATGCATTAAATCTATTATAGCAACTAAGAGCACAATGGCAATCGGTTAGTTCGTCAGATCAAATGCATTACATCGATTATAGCAACTAAGAGCACAATGGCAATCGGTTAGTTCGTCAGATCAAATGCATTACATCGATTATAGCAACTAAGAGCACAATGGCAATCGGTTAGTTCGTCAGATCAAATGCATTAAATCTATTATAGCAACTAAGAGCACAATGGTAATCGGTTAGTTCGTCAGATCAAATGCATTAAATCTATTATAGCAACTAAGAGCACAATGGCAATCGGTTAGTTCGTCAGATCAAATGCATTACATCGATTATAGCAACTAAGAGCACAATGGCAATCGGTTAGTTCGTCAGATCAAATGCATTACATCGATTATAGCAACTAAGAGCACAATGGCAATCGGTTAGTTCGTCAGATCAAATGCATTAAATCTATTATAGCAACTAAGAGCACAATGGCAATCGGTTAGTTCGTCAGATCAAATGCATTACATCGATTATAGCAACTAAGAGCACAATGGCAATCGGTTAGTTCGTCAGATCAAATGCATTACATCGATTATAGCAACTAAGAGCACAATGGCAATCGGTTAGTTTGTCAGATCAAATGCATTACATCGATTATAGCAACTAAGAGCACAATGGCAATCGGTTAGTTCGTCAGATCAAATGCATTACATCGATTATAGCAACTAAGAGCACAATGGCAATCGGTTAGTTCGTCAGATCAAATGCATTACATCGATTATAGCAACTAAGAGCACAATGGCAATCGGTTAGTTCGTCAGATCAAATGCATTAAATCGATTATAGCAACTAAGAGCACAATGGCAATCTGATACGAGCTATATGTTAAGTGGATTCGGGTTTCGACCCACCATTTGTTATAGTAAAAACTATCCAAACGTGTAGATTCGGGATCCGCCCATATTCCCGGACTGGAGGCGGTAGTGTGGTGGTTTTATGTTATAGTAGTGATGCCGTTGCTGGACATTGACGCGAGTCGTCGCCACCGCGCCGGCGTGCCACGATCCCCCCGCCGCCACTGCACGGCGATATAATTTAGTGGCGTCGTTTCCGCGCCGTCGGTCTCCGGCCGCCCTGGGGCCCGAGGTCTGGCAGATAACACGGATGGCGGCGGCTGTGACGAGGCAGAGGCAGAGCCTGCGACACACTGATAGCATGTTCAGGCTGCCAGCCGCCGACGACGGCCAGAGTTGTTTGCGAGCCCATTTAACACCAATTTGGCACAGACGAGTAAACATAGATAGTTGATCAAACCTATTAGCTTCGTCAGCAGCACGACATTGAGAAAATATGTATTGTGGATTCATGTCTAGTCTGGGGAAAAGGAAAAGCCCTGACTAGAGTTCATACACTAGAGTGACCTCTAGTACATGAACGCTTAAATAGCCAACATCAGTTCCAAAACGACCGACCGTAGTGGCGGGTAGTGCATTTCTATCCATATACCTACAATATACATACGCAATGCACAATGCACTTAGGCATATGCCTTCACATTGCACATACACCTATTGCGCGTCTGCCACCGTTGCTACCATATAAGGAATACTTCGGGTTTTAATTCGTGATATCCGAAGGTTATTTTTCCTCTATTAGAAACAACACTATTCTTTAGAATGGTGTTTTTCAATAGGAAAACAAACTAATCAGGGCATTGAGGTCGATGTCTGGGCCGGAGTGGCTTGTGGGCGCCAGCTTTAGGCTGCGTCGTTGTCGTAGAACATGGCTGGATTTGGTTCAGAACACTACTGGTGGGGCGAAATGGCATAGTATTCACCACAGGACAATTTGGCTTCTCAACGTAGAAATCATAGGTGTCGATTTATATACTTGGGGGGGGGGGCTTCGCCACCTCCCAATGTTGAGTTCGCCCCCCTCCCCCCAATGGTGCTTTCGGCCCCCCAATGACGTGCTCTCACCCCCCCCCCCCCAATACTTTCCGCTCTTAAATTACCTTCTTGATATATCGGTACAGGCATAGGTGTCGATTTATATACTTTTGGAGTGGTCCTCGCCCCCATGTTGATTTCGGCCCCCCAAAGGTGCTCTCGCCCCCCCCCCCCATATTTTCTGGCCGCTGGCGTATCCAAGGAGCCCGAAGGGCCAGCCTCCCAAATCGCCTGAAGTCGGCCAAAAAATGACGCTTTTCCTAATTTAAAAGCAAATCTACGTAATTTTTACGAAGGGAAGTTTGTTTTAAATCACCTATTTATGCCTGCAAAAGCGAAATCCGATGATTTAAAAAAAATTGTGTGACTGGGCTTTGGCCCCTCCAAAGCAGCTTCTTTACTGTTCTGGCATAACGAAAACGATTATTCACGCCGAAGCGTAAAACCTTTGCCAAGACTGGGAGGGCCCCATGCCGACCTGAGATGGCCGTTTACCACTTTGAGAGGACCCTCAATCGATCTAAAAGGGCGTTTTTACGGCCTAAGAGGTTGAAGTCGGTAAGATAGGAACAATGAACATCCGCTTCTTTGAGAGGATCATCGATCGACCTGAGAGAGCCATCGTCCGGTCTGAGAGGCCACTTGCCAGGTGTGGATAGGCTTTACCTATATGCTAGTCTGAGAGGGTCCTTACGAGGCCTGAGAGAAGGAGTCTGAGAGGGCCTTTGCAATACCTGATAATTCCCTAGGCTTATCCAATAGTCATTGTCAGGCCCGAGAGGGCCCTGTGCCAGTTTGAAGTTCTGAAATTCTCGGCCATTCTGAAAGCCATTGGTCAGTCGGAGGCTCGGCCAAAACTTTGGTTTAAGGCGACGTCCGACACAAGGCCAAAACTCGTGTGGCTTTATTTTTGCGTTAAGAACTGATTTAAAACAAACTTGTACATATTCCTTACATTTTCTTTTACAATCATAAAATGAGTAATTTTTGGCCGATTTCAGTCGTTTTGGTGAAACCGTGGCGCTGATATAGGCCCACTTGGACCCGTCCTTGTTCACCTCCTCCCCCCCCCTTTCCCACCTCAATCATTTTCGACACCGCTGGTATAAGCAAATCGACACCGCTGGTATAAATACATTGAAATCTCGCGAAAGCTGGTAGGGCAAACACAAACATTGGTAGGGAAAACATAGGTGGGGCAATAGCTCCACCAAGTTTGGCGTTTGGAAAGGCTTCAGTGTACAGCCGGCATATATCCGCATATATCCGCTGTTGAATGCTATTCGGAGGGTCGATGACATCGTGCAGTAACAATTTAGCAGCGTTTGGTAAGGCAGATTCTCAGCAGAAGCAGAAGCAGATATTTTAAGTTTGCCCAATTCGTTGGGAAATGTATAATCAAATGCTGGCATACATCCGTACCACTCATTCAATATTTAATTACAATTCAACCCAAGTCTATATGTCATGACATTCGGCCCATTGATAAACTCATCCAATTGTTCCCATGAAAATACATAATTGTACAGACTGAATGGCTATTATTCCATGAGATGCACAGCTCTCGACACCAGCCGCGGTCAGGTACTCACTGTCCTGCACCCGCACAGCACAACATTATCACCGACAATTGTCTTTGAGAGGCAAACCGGGACGGCCCCTCCACCCTTGTCAGCACGTGTATTTGTATAATTCAGTAAACACAATTGTGCGGGCAAAAAGTGTCGCCTGGAGTCGACTGCCGGCTGGAGTCGCTCTGCCTGCGAGTGAAGCCCGAGTCCTGTCTGCGAGTGAAGCCCACGTCCTGTCTGCGAGTGAAGCCCGAGTCCTGTCTGCGAGTGAAGCCCACGTCCTGTCTGCGAGTGAAGCCCGAGTCCTGTCTGCGAGTGAAGCCCACGTCCTGTCTGCGAGTGAAGCCCGAGTC
The DNA here is from genome assembly GCA_036785665.1 of Chirona hameri. Classification (NCBI taxonomy): domain Eukaryota; kingdom Metazoa; phylum Arthropoda; class Thecostraca; order Balanomorpha; family Balanidae; genus Chirona; species Chirona hameri. The sequence continues at coordinate 26,144 of JAXIVJ010010934.1, read as the reverse complement.
CTGTCTGCGAGTGAAGCCCACGTCCTGTCTGCGAGTGAAGCCCGAGTCCTGTCTGCGAGTGAAGCCCACGTCCTGTCTGCGAGTGAAGCCCGCATCCTGTCTGCGAGTGAAGCCCGAGTCCTGTCTGCGAGTGAAGCCCGCATCCTGTCTGCGAGTGAAGCCCACGTCCTGTCTGCGAGTGAAGCCCGAGTCTGTCTGCGAGTGAAGCCCACGTCCTGTCTGCGAGTGAAGCCCGAGTCCTGTCTGCGAGTGAAACCCGAGCCCTGTCTGCGAGTGAAGCCCGAGTCCTGTCTGCGAGTGAAGCCCACGTCCTGTCTGCGAGTGAAGCCCACGTCCTGTCTGCGAGTGAAGCCCGAGTCCTGTCTGCGAGTGAAGCCCGAGTCCTGTCTGCGAGTGAAGCCCGAGTCCTGTCTGCGAGTGAAGCCCGAGTCCTGTCTGCGAGTGAAGCCCACGTCCTGTCTGCGAGTGAAGCCCGAGTCCTGCCTGCGAGAGAAGCCCGAGTCCTGTCTGCGAGTGAAGCCCGAGTCCTGTCTGCGAGTGAAGCCCGAGTCCTGTCTGCGAGTGAAGCCCGAGTCCTGTCTGCAAGAGAAGCCCGAGTCCTGTCTGCGAGTGAAGCCCGAGTCCTGTCTGCGAGTGAAGCCCGCATCCTGTCTGCGAGTGAAGCCCGCATCCTGTCTGCGAGTGAAGCCCACGTCCTGTCTGCGAGTGAAGCCCGAGTCCTGTCTGCGAGTGAAGCCCGCATCCTGTCTGCGAGTGAAGCCCGAGTCGTGTCTGCGAGTGAAGCCCACGTCCTGTCTGCGAGTGAAGCCCGCATCCTGTCTGCGAGTGAAGCCCGAGTCCTGTCTGCGAGTGAAGCCCGCATCCTGTCTGCGAGTGAAGCCCGAGTCCTGTCTGCGAGTGAAGCCCGAGTCCTGTCTGCGAGTGAAGCCCGCATCCTGTCTGCGAGTGAAGCCCGAGTCCTGTCTGCGAGTGATGCCCGAGTCCTGTCTGCGAGTGAAGCCCGAGTCCTGTCTGCGAGTGAAGCCCGAGTCCTGTCTGCGAGTGAAGCCCGCATCCTGTCTGCGAGTGAAGCCCGAGTCCTGTCTGCGAGTGAAGCCCGAGTCCTGTCTGCGAGTGAAGCCCGCATCCTGTCTGCGAGTGAAGCCCGAGTCCTGTCTGCGAGTGAAGCCCGAGTCCTGTCTGCGAGTGAAGCCCGAGTCGGCCCTCACTTCTCCATCGCGGCAGTCTACCGGCCCCCGCGGCGAACGTTGTCGGCAGTCCAGGCGAACTCAAACGAGCTGGAGATGCAGCTTCAGCGGGCTTGACTGCGGCACCCCGGACCTGTCTTTATTATGGGTGACTTGAACTGTAATTTACTTGACTCGTCAGCCAACTCTGGAAAGGCCCGTCTGTTCGAGATGCTGCAATCGTTTAATTTAAATCTGTTTGTAACACAACCGACCTACTCAGCTGGCTCACTTTTAGATGTAGTGATTTGTAACTCTAGTGACGTTGTGCAGCGTGTTGAAGCCTTTAGCCCTCATCATTTATTTGTGCCCTTTCATGTCTGTCAAAATGCCGTAGGAAGGTGCACCCGCCTTTTAACAAGCATCGATCATGTTTGTTTGCTCCGTGACTTGCATCTCGGTGACTGGTCAGGAGTTTTTAGCTGTCCGTCTGTCGCCGATATGTGGTCTTACATCACTCACTGTCTGCTGCCGGTGGTCGATAGGCATGCTCCACTCAAAACCATTTCAGTTACGAACTCTTGTGTGACAGCTGTCACCCCGGCGACCCTGGACCTAATGTCACAGCGGAGGGGCGAGCTGCGCCGTGAGGGGAGATCGCCGGCCTTCCGAGATTTAGAAAGGAGGGTCAGGTCGGCGATCAGGCGCTATTGCCGGGCGGACATAGAGGAGAGACTGCGGGCTCAGGGGAGCAGTTCTCTGTACCACACTGTCCGCCCGTTAATCGCGGGTGAACGGAGCAGCACCGCCAACCTTCCTGCTGCCACACCGGATCAAATGAACAGCTTCTTTGTTGATGTCGGCCCGCGACCGCGTGTCGCGGCCGGCTTCGCTAGTCTCGGTGTGCCGCCCGACGTTCCGTGCCATCTATGGGCCTGTTCCAGTGGCACCTCTAACCTCCTCTAACCTCCTCCAAGTTCCTCCAACTTGCAACTGTCTGTGCATTAGTATAAGACAGTTGCAAGTTGGAACAACTTGAGGTGTTTAGAGGTGCCACGGGAAGAGGCCCTATCACGGGTAGGAGCTTGCGGTTTTCGTGTTGCCGGGGTGACACTGTCCGAGCTGCGGGAGGTAGTGTTCTCCGTGAAGCGTTCTGGTGCGTGTGGACCTGACGGTATGTGTATTCGTATCCTGCTCCTCTGTTTTGATGCCATCGGCCCTGTCCTGCTCCATGTTGTCAATACCTGCCTTACCTCATGCGACTTTCCCGATTCTTGGAAGCACTCTCTGGTTCATCCCATCTTCAATTCCGGTGACCCAACCCTAGCCTTTAACTATCGTCCTATTTCTATAGTCCCCATCATGGCCAAGATCGTCGAGCGTGTGGTACAGTGCCAACTGCCTGCCTACATGTCCGATAATCATCTCCTCTCCCCATCCCTACATAGTTTTCGGCCCCGCCATTCCACAGAAACCGCTCTGCTCTCCATCACTAACCACCGGCGGATCCAGCCGGCGTTTTTTTTTGGGGGGGGGGCAACTTTTTGTGGCAAAAAGTTATCACCAATTTTTTCTCCGCGGATTTGGGCCAGTCACCATATTTTGGTATTCAAGCTTAAGAAATTCACTTTTCAAATCCCCCCCCAAAAAAAAATCTCCTCATTTTGGGGTTCAAAAACCACACATTTCGACAATCCGAGATTGCAGTTGTCAAGAAAATGTAATTTACTTACTTTTGACGTTTTTTATTGGCAGTTTCCTTCATAACTCTATTTTCTACGATTTTCCAAACATTTATCGTTTTTCCACCGAAAATGGCATGACATGACGTCATTAAAACGTCATTATTACCCAAAACACTCCATTAATTTAATTGAGAATTAGTGAGAAGACTTAGACTTGATGCAGCATAAGGTACTGCAAGTTTCATGTTGATATCTATCATAGTTTTCAGGTTATTGAGAAAATCCGGGAGAGGGCAGATACTTCTAATAAGGTTTGAGCTACAAGTACCTATATCAACCTAGGTACGAACCTACCTATAGTTTATTTTATTTTGATTGCACAATTTCCATTCAGTTGCTGGCACTAGGTCCAAAAAATCAATTTATTGACGCGTCAATTTTTTATGCAAAGTGGGCGGAGCTTGTCATAGGCACTGTATAACAAAAATGGACATAATTATTGACAACATTTCACTAAAACACCTAGTCCCCATGGAAAATGACCAGTCTCCAAAAATAATCACACCATCTGATATACAACTGTTTACTCCATCCACCTCGGTCACAACTCAAACTGTTTACGTAAGTTTATTTTTGTTCGTTTCGGGAAAGATTGAGACGCCATCACGTGGCGACAAATTACATCAAATATGTTTTCTGTTATTTTCGTAAGATTACCTTTTTAATTTTCAAGTTTCTATTTTGTAAGTAAATAAAACTAATTTTATAATGTAATTACATTAACTTATTATGAAAAGTATTTGTTTAACAAAATTATTCACCCATGCTGTTACTGCATCGATATTTTGATACAGTGATTTTAATTTGAGTAAAAAATGTATTCAGGTGGGCCAAGTGATCAAAAAATTGATGCACTTTTAAAGCAATATTGCATCAATTTCCAAGATAATTATTGAACATCTAGGTGGCTGAAACTGTATTGCCACAATTAAAAATGAACAGATTTATGTGCCATTCATCCCATCACTGTTATCCAGTGCTTCATAATTGCCGTTTGTAAATCGGCCATTTTCCCCAATACCATTTCTATTGGGCTAGATCAAAATATTAACGCGTCAAAAACATTATTATTTGGGCCTAGTGCCAGCAACTGCATTGGGACCTTCGTGGGAATCACACATTAATTTTGTACACACCGCTGTCACGCGTCCCGAAAAGTTATTTCCACAAAAGCAACGCGTCATTTTTGACAACCATTTGCGCCGAAATAGAGTGTAGATTGGATTCCAAATTGATACCATATGAAGTGTTCTTCCTAAATGTAAAAAAAAAGCGTTTTTTTCAAGCTTCAATTCCGACTGGCAGCTTGCTGGCCGCTATTTTCTCGTCCAGTTGAGTTTTTTCTAGCCCAGATTTGATGGTAAGAGCCATGTTTTCCAAAATTGTCCAGTTTTTCACTGTGGATAGCTGGATTTTGATTTCTGCAAGTCACTTTTTACAGTAAATTGTTAACGTATTGTTTTGGGGGAGGGGGGGCAAAAGACATGTTGCACCCCTCCTTCCAGGCTGTTGGGGAAGAGGGCATGACCTGGTTTCCCCCCCCCCCCTGGATCCGCCAGTGTCACTAACCGCATCTTTTCCAACATGGACCGTAGACATGTCTCTCTTTTGTGCCTCTTGGACCTTAGTAAATGCTTTGACGTTATTCCTCATTCACAGCTTCTTTCCAAACTCCAGCTCTATGGCATTGACCCAGTCTGGTTTTCATCCTATCTCATCGGTCATACTCAGTCAGTTTGCATCTCTTCCTCTTCTGGTGACAGAGTGATCTCCAAGCCTCTTTCCAATACCATGGGTGTCTTCCAGGGATCAGCCCTTGGTCCTCTGTTATTCCCTATTTTTGCCAACGACCTCAACCTGCACGCGCCAGACGCTCATGTGACCCAGTACGCTGACGATACCCAGGTCCTTATATCCGATGTCAAACGCAACCTTTCTAGCCTCATCCTACGCATGGAGACTACACTGTCCTCCTTACCATCAATGATACATCATCCTTATCATCAATGCTACTGTATCTGTGCACAAGGTCTTAAACTCAGGCATCCAAAGCTGAAATCCTTATTCTTGGCACCCGGCAGAACACCCGCGACCTCTCACCTCTCAGCGTGCGGGTCGGTGGGGAGATTACCCAGGAGAGCCGGTTCGTTAAAAAAACATCGGCGTGCTGTTTGACCGCCACCTTAGCTGGGACGCACATGTCAGTGACGTGGTACGGAAGTGTGTCGGCCTCCTGATCGGTCTCCACTGGCGGATCCAGCCGTAGATTTGGGGGGGGGGGGCAACTTTTTGTGGTGAAAAGGTACCCCATTTTTTATTCGCGGATTTGGGCCGGTCACCTTATTTTGGCATTCGAGCTTAATAAATTCACGTTTCAAATTCCCAAAAACAGCTTTTTTATTTTTGGGGTTCAAAAACCAGAAATGTCGGAAATCAGAGATAGCCAATTTGGAAAAAATGCAATTTTCTTTTGACGATTTTATTTGCAATTTGATTCAAAACTCTATTTTCTATGATTTTTCAAACATTTATCGTTTTTCCACCAAAAACGGCATGATATGACGTCATTAAAACGTCATTATCTCCCAAAATCCTGGACAAATTTCATTGAAAGTTGATAAGAAGACTTAGACTTGCTTCAGGATAAGGTATTGAAAGTTTCACGGTGATATCTATCAAAGTTTTCAGGTTATTGAGAAAATCTGGGAGGGGGCAGATACAGTGATACGTCTGATAAGGTTTGAGCTAGAAGTACCTATCTCACCTAGGTACCTACCTATAGTTTGTTTTATTTTGATTGCACAATTGACATCAGTGGCTTACCCAGGATTTGATCCAGGAGGGGGCAATTTTTGCTCAGGAGGCATAAAGTACCCCCACCAAAAAAACTCACCGGATTTGGCCCACTATATTTTTAAAAGGGCATATTTTCACCATTTTTATCTTTTAAAAAATCAGAAAAATCATTCATTTTTTCGACCAAAGGGACCTTCTGTACAGACCTTCAGGGGGGGGGGGGAGAATTGCTCCGTTAGCCCCCCCCCCCTTGTGTACGGTCATGATTGCCATTCAGTTGCTGGCACTAGGTTAACAAAATCAATTTATTGACGCGAAAATATTTTATGCAAAATGGGCGGAGCTTGTCATAGGCACTGTACTTAACACGCGCAGTGGAGAGGGACATGCCACTAACACGCAGTGGAGGGGGGGGGGGGGGCACTTTAGTGCCCCTCCCCCCTAAGATCTCCGAAAGTATGAGAGCTAGAAGGATAAAACTTACAGGGTATGTAGGTACTATGATCATCTTCATTTTTTTACATTTGTGTGACCTTTGGTCAATATCTTCAAGGTCAAACGAGGTCACGAAGGTCAAATCTGGCCAATTGTCACAATTTTGAGAATTTGGCCTCTGTGGTCACCAGCAATGCCTCCAAAGTTGTTTCCGAGGATAAACATTGACATCGGCTACCGAATGGCGTTTGAATCATCTCGATCCGATTATTGGTTCCGAAGATATCGCTTTGCCGACCTCGATTCTGGCCGCCATATTGGACTGCAAATCCATATAACTCAAAAGTGTATCGACCGATTTTCTTCTTGTTTTGTTGCGTCAACCGATCCGCTATTGAGTTGTCGTTAATGTCGCCCAAAAAACACCGCCCTGCTCCACTTCGTTTTCGAGCTATTCACGAAAAACATGTGGGGGAGGGAGGCACAAAAATGCCCCCCCCCCCCCCCTTCCACTGCGCGTGTTAAGGATAACAAAAATTGGCACAATTATTGACAACATTTCACTAAAAACACCTAGTGTACATGGAAAATGGCCAGTCTCTAAAAATAATCACGGCATCTGATGCACAACTGTTTACTCCATCCACCTCGGTCACAAGTCACAACTCAAACTGTATACGTAATTTTTTGTTCGGGAAAGATTGAGACGCCATCACGTGGCGACAAATTACATCAAATATGTTTCTGTCAATTTTTTTTAGGATAACCTTTTTACATTTTCAAGTTTATATTTTGTAAGTAAATAAAACAAATTTTGTAATGTAGTTACATGAAATTATTATGAATAAATATTTTGTATCACAATATTATTCACCCACGCTGTTACTGCATCAATAGTTTGATACAGTGATTTTAATTTGAGTCAAAAAATTGATTCAGGTCAGACAAGGGATCACAAAATTGATGCACTTATAAAGCAATATTGCATCAATTTCCACGAGAATCATTGAACATCTCTAGGCGGCTGAAACTGTATTATGAGCCACAATGCACAGAATCGTGTGCCATTCATCCCATCGCTGTTCTCCAGTGCTTCATAATTGCCGCTTGTAAATCGGTCATTTTTCCCAATATCATTTCTATTGGACTGGATCAAAATATTGACGCGTCAACAACAAATATTATTTGGGCCTAGTGCCAGCCAGTATTGGGACCTTCGTGAGAATCACACGTGAATTTTGTACACACCGCTGTCACGCGTCCCGAAAAGTTATTTCCACAAAAGCAACGCGTCATTTTTGACAACCATTTGCGCCGAAATAGAGTGTGGATTGGAGTCCAAATCGATACCATATGAGGTGTTCTTTCTACATGTAAAAAAAACGTTTGTTCGAGCTTTAGTTCCGACTGATAGCTTGCTGGCCACTATTTTATCGTCCAGTTGAGCTTTTTTAAGCTCATATTTGATGGTAAGAGCCGTTTTTACCAAATTTCCCAGTTTGCACTGTGGATAGCTGGAGTTTGACTGCTGCAAAATCAATGTTTACAATACATTGTTAATGTTTGGGGGGGGGGGGGGCAAAACACATGTTGGCCCCGTTCCAGGCTTTTGGGGGAGCATGGCTTGGTTGACCCCACTGGCGGATCCAGGGGGGGGGGGGAAACCAGGTCATACCCCTCCCCCACAGCTTCCAAGGAGGGGGGGGGGGCAACATGTCTTTTGCCCCTCCCCCCCCCCAAAAAAAAAGAAAAGAAAGACGTTAACAATTTATTGTAAAAATTGACTTTGCAGCAATTAAAATCTAGCTATCCACAGTGAAAAACTTGATTTTTTTTTCGGAAAACACGGCTCTTACCAGCAAATCTGGGTTTAACAAACTCAACTGGACGAGAAAATAGCGGCCAGCAAGCAGTCAGTCTGAACTGAAGCTCGAACAAACGTTTTTTTACATGTAGAAAGAACACAACAACAAGAACATGTAGGATCATTATGGCATCAATTTGGAATCCAATCTACACTCGATTTCGGCGCAAATGGTTGTCAAAAATGCCGCGCTGCTTTGAGGAGATAACTTTTCGGGACGCGTGACAGCGGTGTGTACCAAATGCACGTGTGATTCTCACGAAGGTCCCAATGCAGTTGCTGGCGCTAGGTCCAAATAATAATGCTTTTGACGCGTCAATATTTTGATTCAGCCCAATATAAATGGTATTGGGGAAAATGACCGATTTACAAACGGCAATTATGAAGCACTGGATAACAACGATGGGATGAATGGCACATGAATCTGTGTATTGTGCATTGTGGCCACTGGCGGATCCAGGGGGGGGGGGGGGGAGAGGAGGGGTATTTAGGCCCCCCAAAGACCAAAGTGGCCTGTCCCCCCCAAACGATCAAACCTCACATGAAAACACGATCGTTATTAATGTATAATGACTTTGCAACTGTGCCATAAATACAAGTTTCGATAAAAACAAATCTCTGAGGCCATTTTTATTTTA
>JAXIVJ010010934.1:0-12500 GCA_036785665.1 Chirona hameri | reverse complement strand
GTATTGGAAGGCATGGGAAGGTAAATTGGAAGGAATTGTTGTGAACACAGTTTCGTTAGTAAAATTGCCGGAGGTTGTACCTCTTATAACGGCATAGCTCCGTGGTCTGACATGACCCGGTCATTTCTTTCACCAAAAGTTGCTCAATGGATGTCCCATAGGCTATGCAAAATTTCAGCCCGATCCGTCAAACGGTTCGGGAGCTATCGCGAAAATCCACAGGGGGGTGCATCAATCCCCTGCCCGTTCGAAAGTTAAACATCATAACTGTGAAATTGCTTGAAAATATATTTTTTTAATTGGAAAAGCTGCAGACTTCACTTCTGGGCCCAATCTTACCAAGTGGCGTACTAACATTTTCTCTATTCACGTCTCGATGTTTAATGAAAAGTACCTATCTGATAGAAGTTCGTGGTATCGAAAGCAATGAGTGAATAAAGCTCGGTGCTTTCGATACTATGGACTTTCATAAGATTGTTTTCGTTAAAAATCGAGGCGTGAATAGATAAAATGGTAGTACGCCACTTGGTAAGATTGGGTCCTGGAGGGGATGCCTGCGATCAGTAACAGTGGTCGCATTTCAGGTCAGATGAAGCCAGTTGAGTGAACTGGTTATGTGTCTGGTCATGTGGATACGTTAAAACGTTTGATTTACATTTTGCCATCAACCCGGAATTTCCAGATAGGAAGTTAGTGGCAAGGATCTGCGCAACAAGCACTGCTTCATGTAGCTTCCGACCTTCGAAATCCCCCATCCAAAGCATTTGTATTAAATTTATTTAAAACAAAAATGTTAGTGCCAAAATTCAGTCATTGAATATTAACAGCAGGTAACATTTGCTAAACGTTAGTAACGCAGCTGTCGGTTTGTTTCGAAGGAATGCAGATCTCGCCCTGTTCAGCCGCTTAAACACAATGGTGGAAAAACCTGAAACGTTTCAATTCCCTCTTTACATTGTTTTTCAACCCATACTCACTTTTTGTCCATGACTCGTAGATCAATGGTGATATTTCTTTCAGGATGTTACCAGTAGACATAGAAGCCGTCAAGGGGGCATCGGCCCTGGTACGCCTTTCAAGCAGCAGGTGAGGGGTAGCACATGTTCCATTTCTGTCCTGTCCTACTCACTTCCGTTCGTTTTGGCCTCGGTTGGATATGACCGCGGTCTAACGGATCCCGCATAACACCTTAACCCTCGCCGGCACAGGCCATTTCGCTTACCTTCCACGACACAGGGGGGGGGGGGGCATCGCCGGCAGAGGGGGCGGGGCGGGTGTCGCTCCCAGGCGTTTTTTCCGGATTGCTCGAAAATGCGTAGGAATAGGAAGCTGAAATTTCGCCCAACTGACCCTCCCCAAACACAAAATACTGGTGTGTCTATGCTCAGTCATACCGGGCTTATGCCGGGCTCAGCAAGGACAATCTTGCATCGAAGAGCCTTCTGGGCTCGAAGCTGGGCTCAATAGTTTGCCGGGTCAGGCGCGGTACTGCCCATTTTTTTGCGGTGCTGTGATGGGTCTGGGCTTTTGGGGGGGGGGGGGGGCATATCTACGATATACAGTACAGTGTCAATAACAGCGTGTGGATAATAACGCTTGATAGTCTGTTGCGGCAACGCTGACAGTCTGACATAGGACAATACAAGCATGGGCAGCGAAAACGGGGGGACGGGGGAACGCGTCCCCAAGTCGATAAATCAGCAGGGACGTCCCCCCAGAAAAGTGGCCGAAATCCGAGGAGGAACTAAAATTTGAGGGTAGGTGGTTTTGGTGTCTGAATCCACCCCCCTCCCCCAGTCAAAACTTAGTGGCCACGCCGTTGAATAGCATACACGAACGCATAACTACGTGCACTCAGACTCTCACAATTGCCCGAACCATAAACCCTATCTACGAAAGTCATGCAGCACATGTTTCATGGATGCTTTTACGCGTAGAATTCGATAGTGGTAGTCATTTTACCACCTGACTTCATTTACGTGAAGATAGTGTCAAGTTCAGGTCAAGTTCAGGTCAATGAAGGTCAAAATTTGAAATTGATACATCGAAATGAAAAAAGCATGTTTCTATATCAGTTTTATCTAAAACAAACAGTGCTGGCATTTATTTGTCTGTATCCGGTCAATAAAAGCCAAAAAACGCAATTTCAAAACATGACGTCATGATTTAGCCATGCTTTATATGCCATGACAGTAAAAAAAGATGATATCATTTTGAAATTTTGTATGCTAGTTGCCCATATGTTGTTATCTGACATATATTCCGTTTTTTTCAATATCTTTGAAAATTTGATTTTGTGAGCATTTTTTCAAAAAAAGTATTTTGGTGAAATTTTTGGGGTCAAAAACCAAAATTTGTGAAATTTCGAGATAGCTGGTTTGTAGCCCTTGCAATTCTCTACCTTTTAGGGGTTTTAGATTGCATTTTGCTTCAAATACAGCATTTGTACGGCTTGGCAAAGTTTAGCCAATTTTGGTGTCAAAATCGTGTTTAGTGACGTCACTAAATTCACTATATCTCGAAAAATTTCTGACGAACTTTTTCCATTTTTTTTCTTAAACGGTGTAAAAATGATGCCCGGAAAGGTACTGAAATTTTGCCGTCGATATCTGGATTATTTATTGAGATATTCCTGATATTCCTAAGGGGGGCTAAAAAAGCCCCCCAGTGACTCGCGGGTTAACTAGTTACATCTTCCCTGTCATGTCCCATTCACCAAACTTCGCTGAATACCGTAACGACACTGCTCTGTCTGCATAATATCAGAGTTGCAACGATGCTCACGTCATGTCTAGCAGCGTGGCGCAAGCACGCTGGTAGTTCCCCAATCAACTTGCGCGGCACTTCCTCCTTGAATAAACGCATTATACGGCGATTGCAAAGCCTCGGTATAGCTGTTTTGTCGACACCTACGACGTATTCGTTATACTTCTTGCTTTATAACCCCATATTAATCGTCAATCCGGCGTAGGACGCAGTCTGTACCGGTTTCACTGATGTCGAAAGCTAATAGATGCCCAGGAAGTGAGCGTCAGTGAACCTCTTTCCGCCCATAGTTGAGCCATAGCGGCGCCCGGCGTGCTAGTCTTGTTGGCTATGGCAGGCCGTGGCCGTGGCCCGATAGTGGGCGTGAACTGCGCTGTACTGGCAGATCATAATGTATTGACGGGGGGGGGGGGGGCGAGGAGAGAGTACAACGGTTATATGGATCAGTTCTCAGGCGTCACTGGTTGCTAGGTTTGCTGGTAGTCCGCCCGGATGGTAGTACGCACAGATCGATATATTTGAAGTGAGATATGTCATGTTTGGTGTGAGTGAATCAATCTAATGAAAAACAAAAGTATAGCCCATTTAGGTAAACTAAAACTGTATTGGTTGCACTAAGAAGTGATTTTGTCATATAGTTTCATAGATGAGCTTCAAGTTTATAATTTTCTGAAGAGTTGCATATCATTTTCCCTCACTTAGAAGTAGGTCGCTTCGTATTCTTGCCTACAGTTGTAAATATGAGGATTAACGTTTTCATGACTAAATGATTGTTCCGTTGCCTTTTAGGTGGCCGATATGGGTGCCCCTGTTGAAGTTTCGCAAGGAAGATATTCTGAAGATTCATGCAAAGAAAGGTGAGAATATTTTGGATTACAGTGACATATAAGCACTAAGTTGGAATCTGCCCCAGGATGTGTTTCAACCATGTAATATTGTAATATTGGGTTTATCCCATGGGTGTTCGCTACTTTTGTGTTAATTATTAACTTTGTGTGTGGTGCTTTTGGAGTCGGCATGGCGATGTCCGTGGTTATCACATAGCAATTGTATGGCGCATGGCATGCTCGACTCATGCATTTATTGCATTACCTTCACAAAAAAGTATAATTTGGACTCATGCAGGCGTATCTACCATGGTAATTTAATTATAACGCTTGCTTAGTCCTATAATTACGATTGTATGCCTAGTTGTCTATTGTAGTTCTAAAAATTTATTAAACTTTTTGATCTGTTTTCATAATAGTAGTGACGCACACTGCTACCAAATTATATTATTTTTGCTTGTCTCCATTATTACCATACCATTATTACCATTTTCTTCCTACGTGCACAATTGAACATGGTGGTTGAAGCCTGGTGTTGTTGAATGCTGGTGTGTACCTATTTGTTTTCATGCTTGTACTTACTATTGTGTTTTCTTGTGTTTTTATCCATGTCACGTGTTTGACGTGTCACGGTGTGACACGTCACGTCCTGGTATATAAGCCTATTTCTGTAACCAGGCATCTAATTTTCATGCTTTCCTATTGCATCATGCATGTGTCCAATTTTGAATGTGGCTGAAGGCATACCTTTCCCGATATCCCGCCTTAATCCACCTGCCCTCATTCCAGTTTCTTCGAATGATCCCACCTGCCAAGAAGTCGCAAAAGTGAGTGAACCGAATAAATACTGAGATTCCCAGACGTCCACATTTGCACTCTCCTTTCATGTGTTTAAAATCACAATTCCTCCAAACAATTGGTATTGTATGTAGAATCATATCATTCCTGTTCAATAAATAAATAAATAAAACTGTTATCGTTGAAAACATCCCGTGAAACTAATGTTTTTGCAATGTACTTTGTAATTTAATATTTCAATCACAATTACACAATTTTGATGAAGTTCACGCTGTCTTCATCGTGTACCTAAGGCTTTCTACCAGGTGAAATCGGCTCTGTTTCCATATCAATGTTTGTCAAAATTTGGGAAAGTCGTCATGATAGTTTATTTTTATCCCACAGGAACTATCCATTTTTCTTCGTTGCGAGACGGACAACCAGACGAGTTTAAACCTAACTGAGGGCAAGACCCAGGTGTGCACCAGCGCAGATGGGTGCAGCATCAGTTCAACGCGAAGCATTGCAGTGTGAGTACTTTTTGGTTGAAATTGAAGCACCAGGGGGGGGGGGGGGCTAAATCGCAATAACAAAAACGGTTTATTGAATTATACGTGTGTGTTTGTCGTATTTATGCATTTGTGTAAAGTATCTTATTTTTCCACCCAAACTTAAATGGATACTATCAACTTTGTCGCATATGCCAAAACTTATGGAATTGACTATAACGAATATTGTGACACATTTAGTACTACTGAAACATCTAGCCGCATCACCTACCAGTAGATTATTGGGAAGTAGCCATCGACTCACCTCCAACTCCAAAAAAGATAGGTTGATATTATCAACCTATCTTTTTTGACTTGATATATGGTCATAACTATTTCCAAGAACACAATTATTCCCCAGCTAATATATCGCAAATATAAACAATACGGGCGTTGCTAGCTACCTCACTGTCTTTGCTACCGGTGAATGTGTGCCAGCGGCTTTCATATATTTTTAAGCGGACACTCGCTGTAATTCGATCTAAACATTGATTCATGTGGGGCAGCAAACAGCTAATAGCCTCTCTCAACGTATTCCAGTGGTGGCGCTAACTAGCACTAGTGCATCCAGAGAGGGGGGCAGGGGATAAACTGTAAATATAAGCCTTCGCTTTCGAAAGTTTTATTGAAATTGTCCACAAAAGCTTAAGAAAACGAAATCCTGTGAGCGTTCTGATTTGTTGGTGAAACTTTGTAAAGTGTAGCACCCTCCTAACCAAATTTAACCTCTCCAAGCTACCGCTCTGGATCCGCCAGTGCTAACTAGCCCCCTCAAATTGGTTTGAATCTCCCCTGAGTTCCTCCATGGGGTCGGTGAGGGCATTCAAACAAATCAATTGGGGGTATTTTGACGGTTAGGTTGAGCTATTTCGCTGAATCGTTCATTGAATACAGCGCTAATGCTTCGTGTTTTGTGAACATGTGGCATAAATTTGTTTAATGTTAAATGTTGTTTTACTGCATGCACCTCTAATTCCTTTGTTTATATCGCACGACACTGATTACACGATGTTCTTTGCAGTGTGCCACCGATGCCGCGCCCAGGTCCTTCCAAGATCAACGTTTACAACGCATTCCCAGGTAATTCATGTTTATACACACCGGATGGTAAAGTAGCTTGATACATTTGCATCACTAGAATATGACTAGGCCTGCATTGCGCGGTGCGAAAATAGCTTTAAAAGTGAAGTATCAGCAAAATAAATAAATACATTTATCTGTAAGGAATGTGGTACTAAATCGATGTTAGATCAGAGGTAATTGATCTGTGGCCAGATTGAAATGAAATGTTTGCCATAAAATATGCCCAGAAACGTGAAGTTCTGACACTTCGATCGTAGCGATGTAAATTGGGCATATCGCTATAAAAATGCAAATTGCAAGCCACAAAGTTGTGACCCAACCTAGCCAGCCAAGTGAGTGATATGTCCACACCACCAAAATTATAGTTTTTACAAAACTTTAAAAGCATCTGTGGACGCATTCATAAAATATTTTACTCCGGGCGTCCCCAAAACAGGTCAATCTTAGCAAAAGGATGCTATCGATAAGTTATAATGCTATCGATAATACATGCTTCGATAATAAATAATCAGTGTGCAAAAAATGATATTTCTCGGGTCCATTGATGAGGAATACAAGGTCTGTGAAAGACTGAAGCCAAATGAAATTGTTTTCGAAATTAAGTCCTAAAAGAGTCACGTTAAGTAAAAGTTCAAAATTCCGGGGCTTATTCTGCATCAATTTTTGTTTGCAGGGCCGAAGAAAACGAATGCAACTTAACGACCATCTGCCAAACTCTCAAAACGACCAAACTGGTCCAAACATGTATCGGAAATGTCCAGCTCTTCGTCAGTATACAGTTTGACTTCGCTCGCCGAGTTCAAGCTGTCAGACCTAGGCACTTTGGACGTGTTTGCTAGGATTTTTTTTTTTAGCCTGGCCATAACTCACTAACCTCTCACATGGCATCGGTTAAGTACCCGGTGCATTATAGATGAATGAGCGGAGAAACAAATATGTGCGGTTGACCGCAGTTGTTGATGCAATCATTATGCAAGGACGAGATATAGGTGTGGCCGGTAGACGCAAAAACTTTCGCCGCACCCTGTAATATTATACGAGAAGTACGAGATGAATACCCCTTGACATAAATCATTGCATTATATCTTTTGAAACGTGTAGTTAGGTGACGCTTGACCTGTATAGATCGTTTCACAATAGGTGTACATTTTTTTTTAAAGTTGCAAATAAGGTATGAGACACCAAAGGCGATACTTTACCCTGCACTAAACCCTATTCCTGGCGGGGGGGCTTGAGAAGCCCCCTCAGGGTTTTCTTGTACCATCGCCAAACGCCTGGAGATATCCAGCTGAAACTTTCAGGCTTTGTAGACAAGACAATTGCGCACAAGCTGGCGGAATTTTTTGCCAGGTCAGGTCTGATCACCAGCACAGATCACGTAAATCTGCCTCCCAAAACGCTTGAAGTCATGCCACAGCCACAATTTTATTCTGATTTCTTTGAAACCTTCAGGATGGTATAAGACCCATAGTATCTAAAACATATATATCACAGTTTTTCTGTATCGGTGACCTGAGGTCAGTGAGGTTAGGTAAAATAGCTAACTTTAACATTACCAGTCAATGGGGAAATATTGAAATGGCTACTATTCGGTGGATATATGATAGATCAGTCTCTTTCTTTCAGGATCTTATCACCTTAGGTCATTCTTACTACAGCAACCGTCAGTTTTGATCAGTGACCCATACAAGGTCAGTTGAGGTCCCCCGAGGTTACAAACAGTTTTTTGTCAATAACTTTTGTTTGAGGGGAGATAGAGACGTGGGATGAGTCTCTTTGCGTTCGTCTCGTCAAGACTCATCAACTGATAAGCATCATGACCAACTTCAATCATGGCCCAACTCGGATCACCACGTGACCTTCACCTGAGGTCAAATTTTTAAAATTGACCTTTCAAGGTCACCATGTTTATGTGTTGACGCGTCTTGACGAGAGAAACACGATGGTGCAAAAATCATTTATCTGGTTCTGATAGATAAAAGGTGATATGGGAAAACCCGTTTTCGTAAGAATTTGTTTTAATTTTGACTTTGATGACCCCTGGGCCCAATCTTACCACGGAAAATCGCCAAGTATGGCTAGTAGCTAGCGCTTCGGGCGCCGTTCATGCGGCAAGTAAAGGTGTCACCTGTCAGCGCACGAGGCGCCGGTCACACGAGGTGACGGTCACCTGTCACATGAACGGCGTCTGAGACGCTAGCGGCGTGTCGTACTTGGCGATTTGCCGTGGTAAGATTGGGCCCTGGAGTCAAAACTATTGACCTGACCTCCAATCTGAATGAAAAACGCTACTTGAGCTCATCAACGGCGTTCTAATGCTTTTTGCGGATTGGTTCTATCGGTCTTGGTTGCCGAGATATTGTCGATTTTCCGCAAAAACACTGATTTGTTAATTAAAACAATGACCTTTAACTATCTCTACTGACGTCATTTTTGACCGAAAATTAAAGATTGTGTATGTGTTATAGAAAGCCCTTTGGACGCTTTTTTCGTTTTTCTCTACGACGTCTGGAAGCCGAGATAGCACGGGGGTCTGAAGCCCCCCGCACGAAGCCGGTCCTCTCAGAGCCCGCCAGGAATAGGGTTAACCCTTTTAACCCTGTCTAACACTTACCTGCTTTTCTTTCAGATGCCTCCGATTCCGAGGGTGACTCCGAATCTGATTCCGTCAGTCACGCTTCTGATCCAGACTACGTGCCCGACGCGTATATGACTGCGCCTGGCTCTGATCATGAAGCGATGGCTACGTCGGGCGAGTTACATGCGCACAACGGAGCGCCTTCTGACGGTCACGAGGTGCCCCGTGAGTCAGACGAGGCGCCACACGTGGGGCACGCCGCGCCTTCCGACTCCCACGGCGTGATTTCGCGTGGTGTTTCGTACGAGGAGCCTTCTGAATCCCACGAGGTCGCAGGTAACACCGACGCTGCCGGTTCTGAGCCACACAATGAAGTATCGGGTAACTCGATCGCGGCGCCTTCCGAGATTCGCAACGACACTGCTATGCCTCATGACGCGGACGTGGCGCATTCTGACCCACACAGCGAGGTATCTAGTAACCCTGACGAGGTACCTCCATCGGTGATCTCTGAAGAAATCGACCTGTTACCAGGGTTGGTAAGCGGGAATGAGGAGCCGGCTGTTACGGCTGCACGCAGCTCTGCGACACGTGTATGGGATCGTAAAAACATGTGTCTATTTTGTGGAGCACCCTACTCGAAGCTCGCCCGACACTTGCAGAGCGCACACAGCGATAAACCAGAAGTTGCGCAGGCACTTGCGCAGCCGAAGCGGTCCAAGCAACGCTTGAAAATGCTTGATGATCTGAATAAAAGGGGCAACTACTCCCACAATCTGCAAGTTCTGGCTGGCACTAAAGATGGTCCCCTTCTGCCCTGGCGCCGGGTGCAAACCGGGAAAAGAAAAGAAGTCCATGATTACCTGATCTGTGAAGGCTGCAAGGGGTGCTTACTAAGGCAGACTCTTTGGCGGCACAGACGTGCTTGTACCGGACGTCCATCCTCCTCTGGGAGGGTGCAAAGACAGGCGCTGTACCAGCTGCCGCTGAGCGATGCACATGGCGCAGTTTCACCGCGCCTGCAACGCATTTTCAGAGTGATGCGTCTAGACAAGGTATCAAGCATCTGTAAAAGCGACAAAGTCATTGTCGAGTTTGGGGAAAGGTTGGTGATGAAACATCGGGACGAGGTTCACCTTAACCACTACATCAGTACGAAACTTCGAGAGCTGGGAAGGCTTGTGCTGTGCCTGCGAAAGACCAATCCTCTGGGACAGCTCAGCGACATCATGTATCCTGACAAGTTTGACAAGGTCATTGCCGCTGTCAAGGAAGTGTGTGGGTTTGACAGCAACACTGGGAAGTTTAAGACACCCTCTCTAGCACTTAAGCTAGGTCACAGTCTTAAAAAATGTGCGTCCATCAGGCTAGCTGGGGCAATGGTGGGTGGGATTGAAGATGAGCAGGAAAAGATCAGGGGCTTTTTGGAGCTATTCGATCTCCAGTGGGAAGATATCCTTTCGCGGGGGGCCCTCACCACCCTTCGGGAAGCGAAGTGGAATGAACCAGAAATAAAGCCGCTAGCGCAGGATGTGCAGCAAGTACAGAACTGCTTGGACGAAGAAACCGCCAAAAGAAAAGAAGCATTTGAAGAGAAGCCATGTTCGCAGACATACAAGTCGTTTGCAGAAGTCCTGCTTGTTCAGCTTATGGTGTTTAATCGTCGCCGGCAGGGAGAAGTGAGCAGGATGACGATGACCTCATCAAAGGCATTCAGAGCTCCGAGACGACAAATGTGGACGCCGATGTGCCTTTGACTGCCTTCGAGCAGCACATAGCGAGTGTCATGACAAGAATCCTTGTGAGGGGCAAAAAGGGCAGAGGTGTGCCAATCCTTCTGACCAATGAGATGAAAACCAACCTGCAGCTTCTGGTCTCCAAGAGAGACGAAGTTGGTATTAGCGACACATGTCCATATGTGTTCGCGAATGCGCTGGCCGCCGATCACAGACCACTCCGCGGCAGTGATTGCCTGGCAAAGTTTGTGTCGCTGTGTGACCTTGAGCAGCCTCAGGCTATGACGTCCACCGCCCTGCGGAAACAGACAGCGACCCTCTCGCAGTTCCTAAATCTCAAAGACAACGATCTTGATCAGCTGGCCGGATTTTTGGGGCATGATATAAACGTACACCGGGACTACTATAGGCTGCCAACTTCTGTGGCGCAAGTAGCCAAAGTAGGCAAACTTTTGATGGCGATTGGGAAGACGGGTTCACTGAAACAGTGGGCAGGAAAAAGTCTCGATGAAATTCAGTGGGATGAGGATGCGGCGCCAGAGAGCGGAATGGAAGATGGAACTGACATGTCTGATGAATCTGACTTGGATGAGCCAGCCGTAGAGGAGGTTGAACAAGTCCAGGAAGGACCAGCTGTTGAACAGTCGCGAAAGCGATACCGTGACCCATCATCGCGTGAGCCTGCGGCAAAACGGGTCTGTGCCAACAGACTTCCGAAGAGAAAAGTGAAGTGGAGCCAAGAGGAGAAGGATGCGGTACGTCGTCAGCTTGGGGAATTTTTGACCAGCCCATCTATCCCAGGCAAAAGCGAATGTTTGCGGGCGATCGCCGCGGAGGAAGCGCTGTCGGCCAGAGATTGGTCCGCAGTCAAATACTACGTGTACAACGCCAAGAAGGCCCTGCGGCGTAAAACACACCAGTAAAGCTCAGTCTGTCCCCCGAAACCTGCGGACTTCTAAGTCCAAAAAACAAAATGGAATCCGTTTTCTTGATGTGCTTTAAAAAAGTGACAATCACGCGGTTCAGCAAATACAACTGTGTTAAAACTTATTTGTGTTGTTTTGGTTTTGAAGGTTTTGGGCTGCGGTTAAGCTTTTCTAGAAGGATACGCGATCCTTATCCCACGCCACTGTCGAATATACCAGAACATGAAGATTCCTATATGAAGACGCCGAAGGTACTGTACGCGTAGGCTCAACCACAAACCCAAAATATTATCGTACGCACACTCATCACTCCTTACTTTAAAGTATTTTAACGTATTTAAGTAGTTTATTCCTTGGCTTCGCCTGTCATTGGGTGTATGCCAGTCGGTGATAAATAAACAAACAATATCCTTGAGAAACATATAACGGGATATCCTTGAAAAACATACATACAAACATACATACATATATACATGACCTGAGCTCGTTTTCCATCACTTGTTGGACTCCGGCTTCGCGCCTTATCGACCGTCCGTTCCTCGGTGTAGCTACAAGTCACCACAGTTCAATCGGCACTACACTGCCGGGGTCATTGTGCCCGACAGGGACCATCGCCGCTGAGGGATGACGGGAGTTGGACCAGGTAATGCACAATTCACATTATATGCTAGATCATTCACTTTCCTTGTGTGGCTCCCCGATAGCCAGGCAGTCACAAACGTTAGCAGCAGCAGCGGCCACTAGCGGCAGCGGGACGGCAGCAACGGCAACAACTGATAGGCTGCCACCATTACCAAACGGCGACAACGACCGAGGACAGAGCCCACCAACTGGGCGGCAACAGTGGCCATCGCCAACGGGTTGACAGCGGCATCAGCTACCAACGAGTTGGGTTATAAGCAGGGAAGTAATACAACAGCTGTTCTTAGACAACGCACTACAATTTTTGCCGCGACCGTTAATATGTTATGGCTGGGTGTTCCAAAGGAGCGTAACTTACTTACGCACTTGCTTTACGCCCGCGCTCCCTAGGTGCGTAATTTGGTGCGGAAGGGAATCGGATGGATTCAAAAGAAAGAGGGGTTGATCGGAGTTAGTTAGTACGTAAGCCAGCGCACAGCGATTAAATGCCCGACGTACGCACGTTTAAAAGGTCATACAGCTCAGCTGACTCGGTAGTAGTTTGCTCGTAAGGTCTAAAATCCCATCGTTTGTAATACAATTTTCGCCTCACTAGTTGCGGTGCTGCGAAACATCGC
>JAXIVJ010010933.1:0-45421 GCA_036785665.1 Chirona hameri | reverse complement strand
GTGTATAACGTCCAGCCTTGGGAATTTGGGCCATTTTCGGGACTTTTTGAGTCCAAAGAATTTTGCTCTCTTCATATTTGTTCAGGGAATTTGCTCTCTTTTTGCCTGATCTTACCGACATTGTAGTTAAAATTTAATTCAATTCAATTTTCCTCACAAGGATTTAATATCTATTACAAAACAGGATTTTTTACTTTCCAAGTCAAATAATTAAAACAAAAATGGAAATCTTAATTTGCCTGACAATACAATTTTACTCTCCACCTATGGATTTTTTACTCTCCGGGACCAGTTCATGAAATGAAAAATTCAACACTGATAACGTCTGTAATGTACCCCCAGACGGTAACATGTGACATCTGACGTGTATAACGTCTGTAATGTACCCCCAGACGGTAAGATATGACATCTGACATGTATAACGTCTGTAATGTACCCCCAGACGGTAACATGTGACATCTGACGTGTATAACGTCTGTAATGCACCCCCAGACGGTCTGATGTGACATCTGACGTGTATAACGTCTGTAATGCACCCCCAGACGGTCTGATGTGACATCTGACCTGTATAACGTCTTTAATGTACCCCCAGACGGTCTGATGTGACATCTGACGTGTATAACGTCTGTAATGCACCCCCAGACGGTCTGATGTGACATCTGACCTGTATAACGTCTGTAATGTACCCCCAGACGGTCTGATGTGACATCTGACGTGTATAACGTCTGTAATGCACCCCCAGACGGTCTGATGTGACATCTGACGTGTATAACGTCTGTAATGTACCCCCAGACGGTCTGATGTGACATCTGACGTGTATAACGTCTGTAATGTACCCCCAGACGGTAAGATATGACATCTGACGTGTATAACGTCTGTAATGCCCCCCCCCCCCCCAGACGGTAAGATATGACATCTGACGTGTATAACGTCTGTAATGTACCCCCAGACGGTAACATGTGACATCTGACGTGTATAACGTCTGTAATGCACCCCCAGACGGTCTGATGTGACATCTGACGTGTATAACGTCTGTAATGCACCCCCAGACGGTCTGATGTGACATCTGACCTGTATAACGTCTGTAATGTACCCCCAGACGGTCTGATGTGACATCTGACGTGTATAACGTCTGTAATGCACCCCCAGACGGTCTGATGTGACATCTGACGTGTATAACGTCTGTAATGTACCCCCAGACGGTCTGATGTGACATCTGACGTGTATAACGTCTGTAATGTACCCCCAGACGGTAAGATGTGACACATGACGTGTATAACGTCTGTAATGTACCCCCTCCCCACAGACGGTAAGATGTGACATCTGACGTGTATAACGTCTGTAATGCCCCCCCCCCCCCCCCCAGACGGTAAGATATGACATCTGACGTGTATAACGTCTGTAATGTACCCCCAAACGGTAACATGTGACATATGACGTGTATAACGTCTGTAATGTACCCCCAGACGGTAACATGTGACATCTGACGTGTATAACGTCTGTAATGTACCCCCAGACGGTAAGATATGACATCTGACGTGTATAACGTCTGTAATGCACCCCCCAGACGGTAAGATATGACATCTGACGTGTGTAACGTCTGTAATGTACCCCCAAACGGTAACATGTGACATCTGACGTGTATAACGTCTGTAATGCACCCCCCAGACGGTAAGTTATGACATCTGACGTGTATAACGTCTGTAATGTACCCCCAGACGGTCTGATGTGACATCTGACGTGTATAACGTCTGTAATGTACCCCCAGACGATCTGATGTGACATCTGACGTGTATAACGTCTGTAATGTACCCCCAGACGGTCTGATGTGACATCTGACGTGTATAACGTCTGTAATGTACCCCCAGACGGTAAGATGTGACATCTGACGTGTATAACGTCTGTAATGTACCCTCAGACGGTCAGATGTGACACCTGACGTGTATAACGTCTGTAATGTACCCTCAGACGGTAAGATGTGACACCTGACGTGTATAACGTCTGTAATGTACCCCCAGACGGTAACATGTGACATCTGACGTGTATAACGTCTGTAATGTACCCCAGACGGTCAGATGTGACATCTGACGTGTATAACGTCTGTGCTGACTGCTGTGTCTCTCAGGCGGTCAGATGTGACATCTGACGTGTATAACGTCTGCGCTGTGTCTCTCAGGCGGTCAGATTGTCGGAAAAGTGAGCGTGCTGGGCCGGTTCGAGTCCGACTACGACTGGAGTCAGGACGACGGCCGGTCCCGGAACGCCAAACAGCGCTACCACAGCCAGACGTATGTCAACGGGTCGGACTGTGACCTGACCGGGGGGCCGCGCTCGGCAGAGGTCCGGGTGAGTTCAATCATAGGGTGGGCCGGCACGTCTTATAACGCCTTTTGGTATATTCACAGAATCACTCTGTCGCGGTAACGTGCATGCGTTCTCATCGCCTCGCCACCCCTCACAAACCCTGCTGGTCTGAGTGGTCGACTGTGCACTGACCACATCATACCTGTACATCATACCTGTACATCATACCTGTACACATCATACCTGTACACATCATACCTGTACACATCATACCTGTACATTAGGGTGTCCCAAAAAAACACCTCTGATCTGTCTCCGGCCTGGCTGTGGTTGTCTCCGGCCCTCTGATCTGTCTCCGGCCGGGCTGTGGCTGTCTCCGTCCCTCTGACCGGTCTCCGGCCTGGCTGTGGTTGTCTCCGTCCCTCTGACCGGTCTCCGGCCTGGCTGTGGGTGTCTCCGTCCCTCTGACCGGTCTCCCGTCTCCGGCCTGGCTGTGGTTGTCTCCGTCCCTCTGATCTGTCTCCGGCCGGGCTGTGGTTGTCTCCGTCCCTCTGATCTGTCTCCGGCCGGGCTGTGGCTGTCTCCGTCCCTCTGACCGGTCTCCGGCCGGGCTGTGGTTGTCTCCGTCCCTCTGACCTGTCTCCGGCCGGGCTGTGGTTGTCTCCGTCCCTCTGACCGGTCTCCCATCTCCGGCCGGGCTGTGGTTGTCTCCATCCCTCTGACTGGTCTCCCATCTCCGGCCGGGCTGTGGTTGTCTCCGGCCGGGCTGTGGTTGTCTCCGGCCGTGCTGTGGTTGTCTCCGTCCCTCTGACCTGTCTCCGGCCTGGCTGTGGTTGTCTCCGTCTCTCTGACCGGTCTCCCGTCTCCGGCCTGGCTGTGGTTGTCTCCGTCCCTCTGACCGGTCTTCCGTCTCCGGCCGGGCTGTGGTTGTCTCCGTCCCTCTGACCTGTCTCCGGCCTGGCTGTGGTTGTCTCCGTCTCTGTGACCGGTCTCCCGTCCCCGGCCGGGCTGTGGCTGTCTCCGTCCCTCTGACCTGTCTCCGGCCTGGCTGTGGTTGTCTCCGTCCCTCTGACCGGTCTCCCATCTCCGGCCGGGCTGTGGTTGTCTCCGTCCCTCTGCCCGGTCTCCGACCGGGCTGTGGTTGTCTCCGTCCCTCTGACCGGTCTCCCATCTCCGGCCGGGCTGTGGTTGTCTCCGGTCGGGCTGTGGTTGTCTCCGTCCCTCTGACCGGTCTCCCATCTCCGGCCGGGCTGTGGTTGTCTCCGGTCGGGCTGTGGTTGTCTCCGTCCCTCTGACCGGTCTCCCATCTCCGGCCGGGCTGTGGTTGTCTCCGGTCGGGCTGTGGCTGTCTCCGTCTCTCTGATCTGTCTCCGGCCGGGCTGTGGTTGTCTCCGGTCGGGCTGTGGCTGTCTCCGTCTCTCTGATCTGTCTCCGGCCTGGCTGTGGTTGTCTCCGTCCCTCTGACCGGTCTCCTGTCTCCGGCCGGGCTGTGGTTGTCTCCGTCCCTCTGACCGGTCTCCGGCCTGGCTGTGGCTGTCTCCGTCTCTCTGACCGGTCTCCGGCCTGGATGTGGCTGTCTCCGTCCCTCTGACCTGTCTCCGGCCGGGCTGTGGCTGTCTCCGTCCCTCTGACCGGTCTCCGGCCGGGCTGTGGCTGTCTCCGTCTCTCTGACCGGTCTCCGGCCTGGCTGTGGCTGTCTCCGTCCCTCTGACCTGTCTCCGGCCGGGCTGTGGCTGTCTCCGTCTCTCTGACCGGTCTCCGGCCTGGCTGTGGCTGTCTCCGTCCCTCTGACCTGTCTCCGTCCGGGCTGTGGTTGTCTCCGTCCCTCTGACCTGTCTCCGGCCTGGCTGTGGTTGTCTCCGTCCCTCTGACCTGTCTCCGGCCGGGCTGTGGTTGTCTCCGTCCCTCTGACCTGTCTCCGGCCTGGCTGTGGTTGTCTCCGTCCCTCTGACCTGTCTCCGGCCTGGCTGTGGTTGTCTCCGTCCCTCTGACCTGTCTCCGGCCGGGCTGTGGTTGTCTCCGTCCCTCTGACCTGTCTCCGGCCTGGCTGTGGTTGTCTCCGTCCCTCTGACCGGTCTCCGGCCGGGCTGTGGTTGTCTCCGTCCCTCTGACCTGTCTCCGGCCGGGCTGTGGTTGTCTCCGTCCCTCTGACCTGTCTCCGGCCTGGCTGTGGTTGTCTCCGTCCCTCTGACCGGTCTCCGGCCGGGCTGTGGTTGTCTCCGTCCCTCTGACCTGTCTCCGGCCGGGCTGTGGTTGTCTCCGTCCCTCTGACCGGTCTCCGGCCTGGCTGTGGCTGTCTCCGTCCCTCTGACCGGTCTCCGGCCGGGCTGTGGTTGTCTCCGTCCCTCTGACCGGTCTCCGGCCTGGCTGTGGCTGTCTCCGTCCCTCTGACCGGTCTCCGGCCTGGCTGTGGTTGTCTCCGTCCCTCTGACCGGTCTCCGGCCTGGCTGTGGTTGTCTCCATCCCTCTGACCGGTCTCCGGCCTGGCTGTGGTTGTCTCCGTCCCTCTGACCGGTCTCCGGCCTGGCTGTGGCTGTCTCCGTCCCTCTGACCGGTCTCCGGCCTGGCTGTGGCTGTCTCCGTCCCTCTGACCGGTCTCCGGCCTGGCTGTGGTTGTCTCCGTCCCTCTGACCGGTCTCCGTCTCTCTGATCTGTCTCCGTCTCTCTGAACTGTCCCCGGCCGGGCTGTGGTTGTCTCCGTCCCTCTGACCTGTCTCCGGCCGGGCTGTGGTTGTCTCCGTCCCTCTGACCGGTCTCCGGCCTGGCTGTGGTTGTCTCCGTCCCTCTGACCGGTCTTCGGCCTGGCTGTGGTTGTCTCCGTCCCTCTGACCTGTCTCCGGCCGGGCTGTGGTTGTCTCCGTCCCTCTGACCTGTCTCCGGCCTGGCTGTGGTTGTCTCCGTCCCTCTGACCGGTCTCCGGCCTGGCTGTGGCTGTCTCCGTCCCTCTGACCGGTCTCCCGTCTCCGGCCTGGCTGTGGTTGTCTCCGTCCCTCTGACCTGTCTCCCGTCTCCGGCCGGGCTGTGGCTGTCTCCGTCCCTCTAACCTGTCTCCGGCCTGGCTGTGGTTGTCTCCGTCCCTCTGACCTGTCTCCCGTCTCCGGCCGGGCTGTGGCTGTCTCCGTCCCTCTAACCTGTCTCCGGCCTGGCTGTGGTTGTCTCCGTCCCTCTGACCGGTCTCCCGTCTCCGGCCGGGCTGTGGCTGTCTCCGTCCCTCTAACCTGTCTCCGGCCTGGCTGTGGTTGTCTCCGTCCCTCTGACCGGTCTCCCGTCTCCGGCCGGGCTGTGGCTGTCTCCGTCCCTCTAACCTGTCTCCGGCCTGGCTGTGGTTGTCTCCGTCCCTCTGACCGGTCTCCTGTCTCCGGTCGGGCTGTGGTTGTCTCCGTCCCTCTGACCGGTGTCGTGGCCCGTCTGCGCTCTGACCGTCCTTGTCTCCCGTCGCCAGCTGTGCCGTTTGTGGGATTGTCTCCGCTTCTCTGATTGGCGCCGTCCCCATGTATGGTTGTTACCTGTCTCTGACCTGCGCTGTTTCGCCTCCCCGGTCCCCCAGTACGTGTAGTTGTCTCCGTTTCTGACCTGTCTCCCGTGCCGTGCCCTGCCGTGAGACGCAGTACCTATGTGAGGAGGGCGGCGGCGTGTAGTTGTTTCCGCTTCTAACCTGTCTCCCGTGCTGTGTCCTGCCGTGAGACGCAGTACCTATGTGAGGAGGGCGGCGGCGTGTAGTTGTCTCCGCTTCTGACCTGTCTCCCGTGCCGTGCCCTGCCGTGAGACGCAGTACCTATGTGAGGAGGGCGGCGGCGACGCGCTGGTTCGGGTGGACGAGCCGGAGACCTGCCGGTACGTGCTGACTGTGAGCACGGCCCGCGTCTGCACCCACCGAGCGCTGGCTGCGCCGCCGAGCCGCCGGCCGCAGTCGGTCACCTGTCGCCCGGCGCTCAGCGGCCAGCAGATGCAGCGGCTGGCAGAGGCGCGACTCCAGAGGGCACGGGCAGACGCGGAGAGGGCCGCGCGCTGGGCGGCTGAGCGGGAGAGTAGGGAGATGGAACGGGAGAAGATGGAGGAAGAGGAGCAGGAGAGGCAGGAAGAGGAGGACCAGGAGCAGGAGAGGCATGGAGAGGAGGAACAGGAGAGGCATGGAGAGGAGGATGTGTGGAGAGCGCGGAAGGAACGACAGGAGAGGAGGGGAGTCGGCGCTGGCGGCATGGCGACGTCCTATCTGGAGAGAGGTGACCACACCAAGTGCAGGGTAGAAATTATGCTGTTATAATGCATTGCTTCAAAGAGAACAGACGAAACCCTGTGACGACTGTGTTCTGTATTCTTTCACCGACATTTCTGTGGTGCATCAAAAAGTCTGCATTTATTGTTATCGGTTTTTCGTTTTACAAAGTATTTCGATTGTATGGCTTACCCTGGTGCAATCTAATCCAATACTATTTTTGCAGCGAAATATTTATTCGATGGGATTGCCGCTCAAACGAAGAAGTTGGGGAACATACTTGATGACGTCATTCACAACTACATTCACATAGTCTCGGAGTTCAACGCAGGTGAGAAGTGCCCTCAGTAGTCAGTAGGCAGTATGGCCTCGACTTGTCTGCATGTGTTGGATAATAATCAGACTGAATTGTCCTTCCTATTGAAGATAAAAGTTCGTATGCCCTGTTAAATATACTAGGCACATACTATTTATTACCTATGTGCAAACCATGACATGGATGCTTTCTGATGCCGTCTTTGTCATTATGTCATGTGATTGGTATGTGATGCTGAGCTATGTTGTGATTTGTATCTGGGCGCCCTTGAGCCGTAACCATCATCATCACTATGATCTTTATCAGAGACGGGGTATGGCGTGGAGCGGCTTCACGCGCTGCGGGAGCGGCATGGGACCGCACGAGACCACCATGCTGGCCACGCTCATCGAATCCGGGTACGGCGCACTCCGAGGCCGGGTCTGGGACTGAGACCGTGGTGACAGGGTCTCATACGGGATACCGGGTTACCGGGTCTGGGACTGAGACCGTGGTGACAAGGTCTCTTACGGGATACCGGGTTACCGGGTCTGGGACTGAGACCGTGGTGACAGGGTCTCATACGGGATACCTGGACCGGGTCTGGGACTGAGACCGTGGTGACAGTGTCTCATACGGTATACCGGCTTACCGGGTCTGGGACTGAGACCGTGGTGACAGGGTCTCATACGGGATACCGGGTTACCGGGTCTGGGACTGAGACCGTGGTGACAGGGTCTCATACGGTATACCGGGTTACCGGGTCTGGGACTGAGACCGTGGTGACAGGGTCTCATACGGTATACCGGGTTACCGGGTCTGGGACTGAGACCGTGGTGACAGGGTCTCATACGGGATACCGGGTCTGGGACTGAGACCGTGGTGACATGGTCCGGTACGGTATACCGGGTTACCGGGTCTGGGACTGAGACCGTGGTGACAGGGTCTCATACGGGATACCTGGTTACTGGGTCTGGGACTGAGACCGTGGTGACAGGGTCTCATACGGGATACCGGGTTACCGGGTTGTGGTGACAGGGTCTGGTACGGGATACCGGGTTACCGGGTCTGGGACTGAGACCGTGGTGACAGGGTCTCATACGGTATACCGGGTTACCGGGTCTGGGACTGAGACCGTGGTGACAGGGTCTCATACGGGATACCGGGTTACCGGGTCTGGTACTGAGACCGTGGTGACAGGGTCTCATACGGTATACCTGGGTTACCGGGTCTGGGACTGATACCGTGGCGACAGGGTCTGGTACGGTATACCGGGTTACCGGGTCTGGGACTGAGACCGTGGTGACAGGGTATCATACAGGATACCGGGTTACCGGGTCTGGGACTGAGACCGTGGTGACAGGGTCTCATACAGGATACCGGGTTACCGGGTCTGGGACTGAGACCGTGGTGACAGGGTTACCGGGTCTGGGACTGAGACCGTGGTGACAGGTTCTCATACGGGATACCGGGTTACCGGGTCTGGGACTGAGACCGTGGTGACAGGGTCCCATACAGGATACCGGGTTACCGGGTCTGGGACTGAGACCGTGGTGACAGGGCTCATACGGTATACCGGGTTCTTGAGTGGAGTATCAACTGCAGTGTGTTGACATGCTCGCCGTTTGTATTCGTAAGTTTGCGTGTTGATGCGTAACGCCAGTAGTTAAATGTTTGATGTTAGTTGCTACAACTAGCGATGCATAGTGGACACAGGCTGCTAACAAAACACGTAATGAATCTCATCGTAACTGTTGCCCTGTCTGCTGCTGCCAGGCTCTGTTTGACCTGGCCGAGGCGCCCTGTCTGCTGCTGCCAGACTCTGTTTGACCTGGCCGAGGCGCCCTGTCTGCTGCTGCCAGACTCTGTTTGACCTGGCCGAGGCGCCCTGTCTGCTGCTGTCAGACTCTGTTTGACCTGGCCGAGGCGCCCTGTCTGCTGCTGCCAGACTCTGTTTGACCTGGCCGAGGCGCCCTGTCTGCTGCTGCCAGGCTCTGTTTGACCTGGCCGAGGCGGGCCACTATCGCGCGGAGGAGATCGTCCAAGATCTGATCGCCTACACCGGCACACTGTCCGTGTTCTCCGAGGTGCGCTCAGCTCCGAGATAGCGGAGATACATGTGTGAGCTCTGTGTGTGTGTGTTGGGTACTCACTATGCCTACCGCAGGACACAGTGGGAAAGTTGATGCAACAGTCCCGCTTTACCAATCGATGGTGCATTTATTTCGTTTTGTCTGTTAAATATTACACCGTAATACCGCATCCTTTACGTTCCATAGGAGGCTATCTGGACTGATGTGTTGGGGGATTGGACATCTGATGTCCAATCCCCCAACACACCAGTGTGCTGGCCACACTCATGACCGCTTCGATACCACAGGTGATGATAGGGATATCTGAGGAGTCTCGGCGTCTCAAGGAGTTTATGAGCAGCAGCGACCCGTCCCTGGTGACGGACGGCACGCTGGCCCAGCTGGTGAGGACGATGGCCAACCTCTCCTCGCTCTCCGTTCAGCTACAGCGCTTCTTCACTGATACTGAGGTAACTATAGGCCACACTGGGCCGGGTACAGCAGGGACTGATACTGAGGTAACTATAGGCCACACTGGGCCGGGTACAGCAGGGACTGATACTGAGGTAACTATGGGCCACACTGGGCCGGGTACAGCAGGGACTGATACTGAGGTAACTATGGGCCACACTGGGCCGGGTACAGCAGGGACTGATACTGAGGTAACTATAGGCCACACTGGGCCGGGTACAGCAGGGACTGATACTGAGGTAACTATAGGCCACACTGGTCCGGGTACAGCAGGGACTGATACTGAGGTAACTATAGGCCACACTGGGCCGGGTACAGCAGGGACTGATACTGAGGTAACTATGGGCCACACTGGTCCACACTGGGCCGGGTACAGCAGGGACTAATACTGAGGTAACTATGGGCCACACTGGGCCGGGTACAGCAGGGACTGATACTGAGGTAACTATAGGCAACACTGGGCCGGGTACAGCAGGGACTGATACTGAGGTAACTATAGGTCACACTGGTCAGGGTACAGCAGGGACTGATACTGAGGTAACTATAGGTCACACTGGTCCGGGTACAGCAGGGACTGATACTGAGGTAACTATAGGCCACACTGGGCCACACTGGGCCGGGCACAGCAGGGACTGATACTGAGGTAACTATAGGCCACACTGGGCCACACTGGGCCGGGTACAGCAGGGACTGATACTGAGGTAACTATAGGCCACACTGGGCCACACTGGGCCGGGTACAGCAGGGACTGATACTGAGGGCCACACTGGGCCACACTGGGCCGGGTACAGCAGGGACTGATCCTGAGGTAACTATAGGCCACACTGGGCCGGGCACAGCAGGGACTGATCCTGAGGTAACTATGGGCCACACTGGGCCGGGTACAGCAGGGACTGATACTGAGGTAACTATGGGCCACACTGGGCCGGGTACAGCAGGGACTGATACTGAGGTAACTATGGGCCACACTGGGCCGGGCACAGCAGGGAGAGATCCTGAGGTAACTATGGGCCACACTGGGCCGGGTACAGCAGGGACTGATACTGAGGTAACTATGGGCCACACTGGGCCGGGTACAGCAGGGACTGATACTGAGGTAACTATGGGTCACACTGGGCCACACTGGGCCGGGTACAGCAGGGACTGATACTGAGGTAACTATGGGCCACACTGGGCCACACTGGGCCGGGTACAGCAGGGACTGATACTGAGGTAACTATGGGCCACACTGGGCCGGGTACAGCAGGGACTGATACTGAGGTAACTATGGGCCACACTGGGCCGGGTACAGCACGGTGTAGTGTTTGACCTGGTGAGGTCACGGCTAGTGACCGCAGGCGATCACTGGACACCCTGGTCCGGTTCAGCAACAGGGTTTATTTTGAGCGGCACACTGCAAAGTTTAAATGCGTTCGATAAGTTCGCGGGATTTGGGGGCGTATCTGTTGATTATCTCGTCTATGGCTTTTGACGAACTGAATAGTATGCGTTTGTACACGACTATGAAATCGATGGGTAAAACACTGCGATAAGTTGCATCGTTTGCGATGATTCAGCGTCACACTGATGTGTGTGTTGTCGTACCCAGGCGATGCAGGCGGACCTGCTGGCGTGGCAGGCGGACCTGGCGGAGCTGGGTCGGAGTGGGGGCCAGCCCCGGGATCGGTCCCCGCCGGCAGCTGGACTCACCACACACCAGCCAGCCGGGCACGGCGCAGAGCGAGGCTCGGAGGACGGCACACAGCAGAGCCTGGACCCGGCAGACTCAGGTACAGCACTCGACAGCACTCGGCAGACTCAGGTACAGCACTCGCAGCAGAACCTGGACTCGGCAGACTCAGGTACAGCACTCGCAGCAGAGCCTGGACTCGGCAGACTCAGGTACAGCACTCGCAGCAGAACCTGGACTCGGCAGACTCAGGTACGGCACTCGCAGCAGAACCTGGACTCGGCAGACTCAGGTACAGCACTCGCAGCCGAACCTGGACTCGGCAGACTCAGGTACAGCACTCGCAGCAGAACCTGGACTCGGCAGACTCAGGTACAGCACTCGCAGCAGAGCCTGGACTCGGCAGACTCAGGTACAGCACTCGCAGCAGAGCCTGGACTCGGCAGACTCAGGTACAGCACTCGCAGCAGAACCTGGACTCGGCAGACTCAGGTACGGCACTCGCAGAGAGAGTGTGTGGGTGTGTGTGGGTGTGTGTGGGTGTGTGTGGGTGGGTGTGGGTGTGTGTGTGTGGGGGTGTGTGTGTGTGGGTGTGTGTGTGTGGGTTTGTGTGTGTGGGTGTGGGTGTGGGTGTGGGTGTGGGTGTGGGTGTGGGTGTGGGTGTGGGTGTGGGTGTGGGTGTGGGTGTGGGTGTGGGTGTATGTGTGGGTGTGGGTGTGGGTGTGGGTGTGGGTGTGGGTGTGGGTGTGGGTGTGGGTGTGGGTGTGGGTGTGGGTGTGGGTGTGGGTGTGGGTGTGTGTGTGTGTGTGTGTGTGTGTGTGTGTGTGTGTGTGTGGCAATGAGGAGATTGTTGTTGTTGCTGGATTATGGTGCATAGGCAATGAGGAGAAAAACACATACCACGCGTATCGGCAGCTGTGACGTGCCATCGTTAACTACGGCGCGCTTTTATTGTGGTCGACGTCAAAAGGTGTTCGCGCTTTTATTGTGTTGTGTTCGACGTCAAAAGGTAAAGGTTGTACTATTCATCAGCTGTTTGCTCAGCGCCATTTGTGACGCATCAGAGACGTGAAATATAATTGGTAAATTGTTTGTGCTTTGAGGAATGATAACATAGCAATATTCCTTAGCGTGACTTGGGGGTGTTTGGAATTTGGATGATTTTTTTAGACCGAGCCTGTAGCCATTAATAAACCACATGGGCCCCATTTCTTGATTTACTTGAATCACCATCTGAGGCATATATTGAGGCTACTGGAAATTTGGAATCCTGTTTCTATTTAATGATCCACTAACATGCAAAATGTCAGTGCAAGTTGGTTGTGTTGTGACTTTGTGAGATTTAAGAGGAAGGTATCTCCGGAACACTTGCTCTGCTTAGGTAACAGATATCTAAGTAGTAATGGTAGGTAGTTTTAGTGAAGTAAGTAAGCTTAGTGGCTTGGTGTTTGTTTTCTTCCATAACTTTTCTTGTTGGTGTCTTGAAGCCACCAACAAAAAGTGTATTGGTGTGCTTTGTCACCTATAAATTATTGTGATGTTTAAGTTGGTTACTTCATGAAAACCTAGTGCTATGAGTGTCGCCTATCCTATACCCAAGTTAAGCGACCAACTTGAAAAAGTTTATAGGCGATACAAAGTGTCAATCTTTAGTCAGTCAGTCAATCTTTAGTGTTGACTGACATAGTGGCTCAGAAATAGAATGCAAACCAAATGAACAGCTGTAACAATTGCTTCAATCAAAATGTTTGGACTTTGGAACATGCACCTGATTTAGTCTTTAGTATGATAAGGTCATGGCTTTATCTCATTTGACCTGACCTATTCCCGGCTTAGTGCCGCCGTGAAACTGATTTAGTCACAGCGCCGTGACGCCGGGACCAGTTTTCTGCATCTCTACTAACCACACACCAAATTTGCACACAATCTGCCTAGCCGTTGCGGAGTTTTTGCGAGAAAACACTTTTCAACACCCCTCACGCGGCACTCGCCACGCGCAGTGGTAGTCACCCACATGATTCGGCACTGGTCTCAAACAGGGTGGGTTAGATGGGGCTAGTCAGGAAATAAGTCCGCTTGTCAATCGGACGTGCGGTTGCAGAGATATGAGCTCAAAAGCGTCGCCACGGGCCGGGTCGGGCCGCTCATATTCATATTTGTCCCATATACCACGGAAGGACGAGCGAGCGCGTAATTAAAGCTCATAGACGTAGAAACTGGGGCCAGGAGACCAAGACCAAGGGGGCAGGGCTTTTTAGACTGGGGCCAACGATAGGCCAACGACTGGGGCCTGCTCTCCCTACTTTTGAGCGATTTTCCCTCTTCAATCACTCGCATTGGTTCGGGCTTTAAAGTTCGGAGAAAACTTTGATTTCACAAACCCACAATAACAATCAATATGCGTAGGCGGTGGGGGCCGGATGGCAGATGGCTGTCCCATCTTTTCAGCTTTTTTTAGCTTGGGGAAGAGTAATGCGATCTGCCCCCCCCCCCCATTTGAGCGATTTCTCGCTCTTCAATCACTGGTATCAGTTTGACAGGTTCGAGCTTTAAACCAAGTTAAGTAGATCCGCTTAACTAACTTAACTTAACTACTTAACTTAACTTAACTAAAACAAATAACTTAACTAGATCCGCTTCTGAGGCTGCCCCCCCCCCCCCCCCCCCACACACACACACTTTTCAAAACGTTCCTACGCCCGTGACAAGACAGGCGTTGCTGGCCTCGAATTCTTCCTCTGAAAAAAGCTCTGATCACACCAGTACACTGTTGTGAACACTGGACAGCGCCGGGAGCGGGCATGCTACTGGCTGAGATGCATTGTTAACACTGATTTTGTTCCCAGATACGTCCGCGGCGGCGGAAGGCCTGTTGACATCACGGCCAGGCTTATCAGCCGAGGAGCAGCTATCCTCGGAGGAGGACAGTCCGGTGTCCTCTGAGGACGCTGAGGAGGAAGAACCCACCGGAGAGGACGGAGATGAGGAGGGCTCCTCTGATTCCTCGAAAAAGGTTGGGAACTGATATGATATTTCCTGCATAGCGACAGGGACCTCGCCTGACCTCACATATTAACCCTAGTAAGTAAACATCTGGCCTGCACGTAAACTAGAGTTATTCATTATTTGCTTCAGGGAAAACGGATGCCTGATAAAGCTGCAACATCAACAGTCGGAATTATACGCATATCATCCTTTATGTCGGCATAAGTTGCTCCGTTCGGAGACATCCATGGCGATGCTGCCTCGTACTCTCGCCTCTAACCGTTCCATGTCTATCTGTCTGTCACACGCGGTGTGGGCGGGGTGAAGTTCTCCCGATGTCTGCCTTTAACTGTCCCGTGACCGTGCCTCTGTCTGTCTGTATATCTGCGGCAGAGACGGGTGAAGTTCTCCCGATGTCTGCCTTTATCTGTCCCGTGACCGTGCCTCTGTCTGTCTGTATATCTGCGGCAGAGACGGGTGAAGTTCTCCCGATGTCTGCCTTTAACTGTCCCGTGACCGTGCCTCTGTCTGTCTGTATATCTGCGGCAGAGACGGGTGAAGTTCTCGACGTTGCACTCGCTCGGCCTGGATAAGATGTTGCAGATCAGTGAGATTGACCGACAGCAGCAGGACCGGATAGAGCGCGCTGTCAAGCAGAAACTGGGCAAAGTCGGACTCGACACCAACGGTAAGTCGGCTGACAACAGTCTCATACTTGGAGTATCAGATGTGCACTGCTAATAATATTATGGCGCTGTTAAATGTCTGATGTTTAGTACTTAGTTTTGAGTGATTTATAGCTAGAATAACTTCATTAAATGCGTTCAGCACCCGCTCCCGAACAGGGTAGTGCTCGGAGCTAAGCTGATGTATCGCTGTGTGACCGGTCACCGCTAAAACTGCATCAGCAGTGCCGCAAAACACGCGGAAGCTTACTCTCTTCTACCGCCGAGCCCTCCACGCCGCTGCTTTCCTGAATACATCTGATGCCACACCTGGCTTTCCGGTACCGACCGCCTGACTACCTTTCGTGCTCTCATCACCTACTTCCCCAGCCCGGCTGGCCGTCTGACTCTGCCCCACCCCCAGGGCCGGAGATCAAAGTGCGATTCCTGAAGTTCCCCGACCGGGACCATCTGGACAAGGAGCACACGCTGACCGAGGAGGAGATGGCCGCCTTCGAGAACGCCCTCATCGCCATCATGGTGAGTGTGAACCTCGCTGG
Source organism: Chirona hameri (assembly GCA_036785665.1). Lineage (NCBI taxonomy): Eukaryota > Metazoa > Arthropoda > Thecostraca > Balanomorpha > Balanidae > Chirona > Chirona hameri. The sequence continues at coordinate 30,184 of JAXIVJ010010933.1, read as the reverse complement.
ACCGCGGACCGCTGAAGTGTGGAGTGTGGACCTCGCAGGAGTAAGTTCGGAGACTGGACATTCCTGGCGGAATTGTGATCCTCCCGGCCTGGGTGGCCTGTGTGTGACCCCTGGGTGGCCTGTGTGTGATTGGCCTGTGTGTGACCCCTGGGTGGCATGTGTGTGACCTCTGGGTGGCCTGTGTGTGACCTCTGGGTGGCATGTGTGTGACCCCTGGGTGGCCTGTGTGTGACCCCTGGGTGGCCTGTGTGTGACCCCTGTGTGGCCTGTGTGTGACCCCTGGGTGGCCTTTGTGTGACCTCTGGGTGGCCTGTTTGTGACCCCTGGGTGGCCTGTGTGTGACCCCTGGGTGGCATGTGTGTGACCCCTGGGTGGCCTGTGTGTGACCCCTGGGTGGCCTGTGTGTGACCCCTGGATGGCATGTGTGTGACCCCTGGGTGACCCGTGCGATCTTTATACCTTGTTTGTGACGTGTATGTGACCTGTTTTTGACCTGTTTGTGACCTGTTTGTGACCTGTTTTTGACCTGTATGTGACCTGTATGTGACCTGTGTGACCTCTGCATGACCTATGGGACCTTCATGACCTGTATGTGACCTTCACCTCAGATGGGCGGCAACGAAGCGCTGGTGGAGCACGACAAGCACAGTCAGCAGGCGAAAAACTACGAATACAGCTTCGACCAGGCCGTACAGGACCTGGAGACGGAACAGGACGAGGAACCGGCGAACGAGACGCCCGCCATCGACGAGTCTCTCTTCACTCTGGTGTAGAGCGATCCAGGAACCCTCTTCGCTGTGGTGTAGAACGGGCCAGGAACCCTCTTCACATACGACGCTGGTGGCACTGCCTGCGTCATTGTAGAAGGCGCCGGATATCATACCACACTCTGAATTTCGAGCTATCCACAGGCTTCTTGTCACACCAGTACAGGCAGGACAGACGCATCTCACGCCGCATACGCTGTGCAAAATTGCGATAGGGTAGAGTTTTCACTGACCGTGAGCCGTGCGGTTGTTGTTGTTGTTTCTATGGCGCACACTGGACGCGTCTCCTCGTATCGTGATGTCGTATCAGTTAAGACAGTTCCTCCCGAAGTTGTGTCGGAATGGGAGCCTGGTCTCACGGGCAACAGTGCCCCGAGTGTGAGGCTGCAGTGGTGGGGACGGGTGTGTGCGTGTGCCTGACGTGTGTGTGTGTGCGTGCGTGGACTCCGGAGAGTGGGTTTAAGACTGGAAACTGCCAGCGGCTTCAAATGTGATAGTGGAGTGGGGTTGAGTTATAGCCAGGTGATAGGCGAGTGTCTTTGCCTCCCATCGAAAGCCCGGCTTTCGGGACACCCTCGTTGAAGTTATGACCCGGGAGTTTAATATGAATATGAACGCGTGTATCGTGCGCTTCACATCGCTGCACAACTCTCGACCTGTGACGTTCACTCTCATGCAGCTGGAAAAGATAACACTGGATTCATAGGGTCGACAAAGCTGCCGCACTCGGTGGCTGCTTGTGTGTAGCGATATGTCGACCGTTACTCAGTCGCAGTCGGTGGCTGCTTGTGTGTAGCGGTATCACGTCCGTTACTCAGTCGCAGTCGGTGGCTGCTTGTGTGTAGCGGTATCACGTCCGTTACTCAGTCGCAGTCGGTGGCTGCTTGTGTGTAGCGATATGTCGACCGTTACTCAGTCGCAGTCAGTGGCTGCTTGTGTGTAGCGATATCACGTCCGTTACTCAGTCGCAGTCGGTGGCTGCTTGTGTGTAGCGATATGTCGACCGTTACTCAGTCGCAGTCGGTGGCTGCTTGTGTGTAGCGATATGTCGACCGTTACTCAGTCGCAGTCGGTGGCTGCTTGTGTGTGGCGGTATCACGTCCGTTACTCAGTCGCAGTCGGTGGCTGCTTGTGTGTAGCGATATGTCGACCGTTACTCAGTCGCAGTCGGTGGCTGCTTGTGTGTAGCGATATGTCGACCGTTACTCAGTCGCAGTCGGTGGCTGCTTGTGTGTAGCGATATGTCGACCGTTACTCAGTCGCAGTCGGTGGCTGCTTGTGTGTAGCGATATGTCGACCGTTACTCAGTCGCAGTCGGTGGCTGCTTGTGTGTGGCGGTATGACGACCGTTACTCAGTCGCAGTCGGTGGCTGCTTGTGTGTAGCGATATGTCGACCGTTACTCAGTCGCAGTCGGTGGCTGCTTGTGTGTAGCGGTATCACGTCCGTTACTCAGTCGCAGTCGGTGGCTGCTTGTGTGTAGCGATATGTCGACCGTTACTCAGTCGCAGTCGGTGGCTGCTTGTGTGTAGCGATATGTCGACCGTTACTCAGTTGCAGTCGGTGGCTGCTTGTGTGTAGCGATATGTCGACCGTTACTCAGTCGCACTCGGTGGCTGCTTGTGTGTAGCGATATGTCGACCGTTACTCAGTCGCAGTCGGTGGCTGCTTGTGTGTAGCGATATGTCGACCGTTACTCAGTCGCAGTCGGTGGCTGCTTGTGTGTAGCGGTATCACGTCCGTTACTCAGTCGCAGTCGGTGGCTGCTTGTGTGTAGCGATATGTCGACCGTTACTCAGTCGCAGTCGGTGGCTGCTTGTGTGTGGCGGTATCACGTCCGTTACTCGGTCGCAGTCGGTGGCTGCTTGTGTGTAGCGGTATCACGTCCGTTACTCAGTCGCAGTCGGTGGCTGCTTGTGTGTAGCGATATGTCGACCGTTACTCAGTCGCAGTCGGTGGCTGCTTGTGTGTAGCGGTATCACGTCCGTTACTCAGTCGCAGTCGGTGGCTGCTTGTGTGTAGCGGTATCACGTCCGTTACTCAGTCGCAGTCGGTGGCTGCTTGTGTGTGGCGGTATCACGTCCGTTACTCGGTCGCAGTCGGTGGCTGCTTGTGTGTAGCGATATGTCGACCGTTACTCAGTCGCAGTCGGTGGCTGCTTGTGTGTGGCGGTATCACGTCCGTTACTCGGTCGCAGTCGGTGGCTGCTTGTGTGTAGCGGTATCACGTCCGTTACTCAGTCGCAGTCGGTGGCTGCTTGTGTGTAGCGATATGTCGACCGTTACTCAGTCGCAGTCGGTGGCTGCTTGTGTGTAGCGATATGTCGACCGTTACTCAGTCGCAGTCGGTGGCTGCTTGTGTGTAGCGGTATCACGTCCGTTACTCAGTCGCAGTCGGTGGCTGCTTGTGTGTAGCGATATGTCGACCGTTACTCAGTCGCAGTCGGTGGCTGCTTGTGTGTAGCGGTATCACGTCCGTTACTCAGTCGCAGTCGGTGGCTGCTTGTGTGTAGCGGTATCACGTCCGTTACTCAGTCGCAGTCGGTGGCTGCTTGTGTGTGGCGGTATCACGTCCGTTACTCGGTCGCAGTCGGTGGCTGCTTGTGTGTAGCGGTATCACGTCCGTTACTCAGTCGCAGTCGGTGGCTGCTTGTGTGTAGCGATATGTCGACCGTTACTCAGTCGCAGTCGGTGGCTGCTTGTGTGTAGCGGTATCACGTCCGTTACTCAGTCGCAGTCGGTGGCTGCTTGTGTGTAGCGGTATCACGTCCGTTACTCAGTCGCAGTCGGTGGCTGCTTGTGTGTAGCGATATGTCGACCGTTACTCAGTCGCAGTCGGTGGCTGCTTGTGTGTAGCGGTATGTCGACCGTTACTCAGTCGCAGTCGGTGGCTGCTTGTGTGTAGCGATATGTCGACCGTTACTCAGTCGCAGTCGGTGGCTGCTTGTGTGTAGCGGTATCACGTCCGTTACTCAGTCGCAGTCGGTGGCTGCTTGTGTGTAGCGGTATGTCGACCGTTACTCAGTCGCAGTCGGTGGCTGCTTGTGTGTAGCGGTATGTCGACCGTTACTCGGTCGCAGTCGGTGGCTGCTTGTGTGTGGCGGTATCACGTCCGTTACTCACACAGTCGCAGTCGAGCTAGCGTGGCTCCGAGCGGTGCTGCGTTGACGCCTCACTAGTTATATCCAGAGAACAGTCACGATGGAGAGGACAGTGACCGGGCGTGATCGTGTGTGCTTTGCTGACCGGTGTTCGGTGTTTTTTGGGCCGCAGCAGCTGTGTGGTGTATTGCCAGCTCTCGTTGTTGATCTGGGTACGACAGCGATGCGGTGTTGGGGCTACAGCACCGACCGCGGTGTTGGGGCGAAGTAATCGTCTTTCATGGGTGCCGGGGATGGGGAGTGTACGCCTGTTTTCTGTGTTGTGTGATTGTTACTCTGTTGTTCTGCCTGGCGGGTTGCTCGGTATTAGTTTTGTAAACATTGGGGAGAGGTTGAACCTAGTGCGATGTGATGTGTGATGTCGTGTGTGCTGCGAGTGTGCTCTTCGCAATACGCATGCCTGCGCTCGTCTCTGCTTGCACAGATCACTGGACGTTTCTCGTATCGCCAGTGCGGTATTTTTGTCGGGGTCCTCGTGTGTGGCACAGCTGCTGTAAGCACGTTGAGCACAAGTATCGACAGAAGTTTGCCGTGATGTCCGCCAGAGGCGCTGCTGTCACCATTTATGTCCCGGTATCATTGGCCGCGTTCTTTGCGTGACGATCCCCGATTACTGTGTATGGAGCCTCAGGCTATGGAGAGCTGCTGACGTGACGACATTGACGGATGCAGTCCGTGGTCACACTGAGCCACACTGCATACGTCATTGTGACGTCAAAAGCAGCTCCATAGCCTGAGGCTCCATACACAAGTACTATGGCAGTCACGTCGGCACTGGAGATGTCGGCCGCAGTATTTGCCGTCCTCTTCCTGAGTCGAACGCTGTGGAAAACGCACTTTGTACAATGCACAATTCATGGAGTGTGCGGGATAACGAGATACCAAGCCGAATGTTCCTGTATCTCGCCTTTCTTCCTGTCCTGGCTGGAGAGCCGAACACTCCTGCATCTCACCTTACTTCCTGTCCTGGCTGGAGAGCCGAACACTCCTGCATCTCACCTTCCTTCCTGCCCTGGCTGGAGAGTCGAACACTCCTGCATATCACCTTCCTTCCTGCCCTGGCTGGAGAGCCGAACACTCCTGCATCTCACCTTCCTTCCTGCCCTGGCTGGAGAGCCGAACACTCCTGCATCTCCCCTTCCGTCCTGTCCTGGCTGGAGGCTTTCCGTGTGTAGACTGATGTTGCAGACGTGTTGACGGGCTCCCACAGAAATATATATCACCGACCAGGTACTTTGCAGTCCGATGTGACAGCGGCCAGGGGATCTGGTTACTAAGCCGGGGTCAGGCGACACGACACTACGTCTGCTTGTCATATGTTGTTCAGTGTATTTTTATGAAAATATATGGGGTTGGTGGATGTATCTGTTTGCGAAGTGGATGTAGGCGAGGGGAGAGGTGTGACGATGACAATTCAAAGCAACGCATGGGGGCCGGGTGGCTCAGGCGGTAGAGCGTTGGGCTTCGGGTTCAAGTCTGTCGACTGGTAAGGTCATTCTGTTCTGTAATTAAACATGTTTCGTGGGAAAGCTTCAAAGTTCCTACAGACTTTGAAGACTAGGAACTTTAAAGCTTTCCCACGTAAAATATGTTTAATATGTTGCAATTTGTAACATCAATGTGAATGTGCAATGCATTTACTAAGTTATTGTTCGTGCAGGTGTTTATAAGAAATGGGATATCAGGAATGGTAATTTATGGGAAAACACAAAAAAGGATAAGGATCGCCACTTGTACTGAGGGCAGTATTACCTTTGGGCTGTCAGGCCTTGGGTCTCTGGTCTCTGTGATTGTTCACTGGAGGCAAAAATCTTGGTATATCTTTGCCACACTATTAACCCGCGCCGTGCCAGTGCTCGGCGCCACCTTCACCGTGCGGGGGGGGGGGTTCGACGCCCCCTTCAAACTCGGTTTATATGGGGAGTAGATGGAATCCCAATACACCATTCGATAGCTCGTCAAAAATCATGTTGGAATAATGTTTTTTGGCTCAGGTCAATATTGAGGTCACCAGAGGTCATCAAAGGTCAGATTTTCCAGTTATAGGACTTCGCTCCAGAAACTCCCGAGGAACTCCCTAGGAATAGCTAGGAACAAACGAAAACACAGTCAATGGAAAGCAATTACAAACAAAAACAGTCGTCATTGGTGTCCTCAATTTTTTGCTCAGGTCAATAGTTTAGGCTCCAGAGGTCATCAAAGGTTACAAAGGCTAATTTTTGGCAAAACCGTTTTCGCAAATACAGTTTTACGTAATCAATTTAAGGCAATCATTTTTGACGCCATCGTGTTTGTCTCGTTAAGGCGCTTCGAATCATATTATTGTTGACCAGGTTAGGTCAACTTATAAATTTGACCTTAGGCCAAGGTCAAGTGGTGACACAAGTAGGTCATGTTGCATATTGTGAGACGTGTCTCGACATGACAAACACATTTGTGCCGGTTTCACTTATATGTCTTCATTATATTTGACATCAGCTGAACACTCCACAACAAGCGTGGCTATTACGTGTCATTGTCATGAAGTTAGAACAGATGGATTAAGTCAAGGTACTTACATACAAGCACACGCACACCGCACACATACTGATATTTACAAGTGTCACATATTCCGCGTACTGACTCGCTGGTCACGCATTACGTACATGCGTCTTTGCGGCTCGTTTAAATGCTGCTGGCGTCAATCGCATCGCGTCGCCGGGCATAGCATTGAGCACAGATGTTGCCTGACATAAAAACGATCGCTTGCCTGCCGCCGTTCTCATCGGGGGCGGCCGCAGCAGCCGGTCCTGCCGGATGGTACGATCACCCGCTCGTGAGTCAGCGTACGTCACAAACTGGGTAGCGAGTTCCGTGGGCTCGCCAAGTACACACATCTTGTGGGCAAGAATGGCCACCTGAAGATGGTACATCTCATGAGCTGTGAGCAGGCCCAGGTCACCCCGCGCGCGAGACACGTGGTCAAACTTACGGAGCCCTGTCACGACTCGGGTGGCAAAATTCACGACTTTCATAAGTCTGTCGTCGTTTGAGACCGAGCCGTTTCCGCACACCGGAAGACAGTATCTCACGCGCGAGATGACCAAGGCCTGCACCACTGACAGCATGGCGCGCCGCGGGAGGAAGGCCCTCAGGTGGCGGAGACCGATCAGGAGGCCGATGCATTTGTGCACCACGTCACTAACGTGCGCGTCCCAGCTGAGGTGACGGTCGAACGTGACGCCTAGGTTCTTAACGCACCGGCTCTCCTTCACGGTCTCACCACCGACCCGCACGCTGACAGGGGAGAGGTCGCGGGTGTTCTGACGGGTGCCAAGGAGAAGGATTTCCGTTTTGGATGTGTTGAGTTTAAGTCCGTGGGCATGGAACCACGATGCTAGGGAAGATAAGGTAGACTCCATGCGTAGGATAAGTGCAGGAAGGTTGTGCTTGGTGTCGGACATAAGGATTTGGGTATCGTCAGCGTACTGGGTCACATGAGCGTCCGGCGCGTGCAGGCTGAGGTCGTTGGCGAAGATAGTGAATAACAGGGGACCTAGGACTGACCCTTGGAAGACTCCCATGGTGTTGGGAAGAGGTTTTGAAACGACTCTGTCACCGGAAGGAGAAGTGAGACAGATGGACTGAGTATGACCGGAAAGATAGCAGGTAAACCAGGCCGGGTCTACGCCGTGGAGCTGAAGTTTGGATAGGAGTAGAGAATGAGGAATGACATCAAAACATTTACTGAGGTCGAGAAGGCACAGAAGAGAGACACGGCTTCGGTCCATGTTAGAAAAAACATGGTTAGTGACAGAAAGAAGAGCGGTTTCGGTAGAGTGATGGGGGCGAAAGCCGTGTTGGGATGAGGATAGAAGGTGATTGTCGGACATATAGAAGGAAAGTTGCCGCTGCACCAGGCGCTCGACAACTTTGGCCATGGAAGGAATGATGGAAATAGGCCGGTAATTTGAAACTAAGTCAGGATCGCCAGATTTATAGATAGGATGGACCAGGGAGTGCTTCCAAGAATCGGGATAATCACAGGAGATGAGGCAGGTATTGACAACATGGAGTAGGATAGGGCCGATGGCGTCAAAACAGAGGAGAAGGATACGGATACAGATGCCATCAGCACCACACGCACCAGATCGCTTCATGGAGAACACTACCTCCCGCAGCTCACCTAGCGTCACTCCGGTGACCCTGAAACCACAGGCACCGACGCGCGGCAGGCGGCACTGAACGTCGGGGGTCACCCCGGCGCTAGCTAGGCTGGCCGCCACGCGTGGGCCCACGTTCACGAAGAAATCATTCATCTCGTCCGGTGTGGCCGAGGGCAGACGGGCGGTGTCACTCCGCTTACTGGCGATCAGCGGGCGGATGACGCGGTAGAGGGAGCTGCTCCCCTGGGTGCGCAGCCGCTCCTCAATACCGGTCCTGCAGTCTCGCCTGATCGCCGACCTCAGCACCCTGTCCAGCTCGCGGAAGGCCGGCGACCGTCCCTCGCGGCGCAACACGCCCCTCCGCTCGGCCATTAAAGTCAAGGTCGCCGGGGTGACAGGCGGCGCGTCAGGGTTTCTCAGACAGGTAAACCTGAGAGGCGCGTGACGATCGAGCACACGTAGCAGCCGGTGAGAAATATAAGACCACATGTCATGAACGGACGGGCAGCTAAAAACACCGGACCAGTCAACGAGATGCAAGTCATGCAGTAAACTAAAGTGATCAATGCTCTTTAAAAGCCGAGTGCGAATGCGGCGAGATTTCTTACGGCACTTCGGCACACGTAAAAGCACACGAATGAAACAGTGAGGGCTAAAAGCGCAATTCAAAACTCCCACACGCTGTACCATGTCACCGGAATTACAAATTACTACGTCTAAGAGAGAGCCGGACGAGTAGGTCGGTTGATGAACAAATTGTGTCAAATTAAATGAACTGAGCATGTCCAACAGACGGTCTTTCCCAACACTCCCTGAGGTGTCAAGTAGGTTGCAGTTCAGGTCACCCATAATAAAAACAGGTCCCGGATACCTCAGTAAAACACGTTGAAACTGCATCTCCAGTTCGGTGAGGTCCGCATGGACGGCAGCCACTGTACGGCGCGGAGGACGGTAGACAGCGGCGACGCAGAAGTGGGATCCGGACTCGGGCTTAACTCGCATCCACAGCGACTCCAGCCGACAGTCTGCGCAGTCTGGCGCCGGCTGGGGGATGACAGAGGCCGCGTAGCTGTCACGGATCAGCACCGCCACGCCACCGTACCCCGCGTCCCCCGGCCGGTCGGCCCGGTGAAGGGCGTAACCGGGGAATGTGATGAGCCGGGTCGCAGTGGCGGACCGAAGCCAAGTCTCGGTGATTACACAGAAATCGTAGTGATGTCTCATCAGGTACTCATGTTGCAGAGAGACGGTCTTGGGTAGCAGAGACTGGATGTTGATCATCCCAGCCAGAATGTTCCGTCGTTGGCCGCCAGGACCAGACCGCCGCCAGTCACGGCCGCCCCTGCACCCCCGGCGCCTGGCGCCGGCACCGCGCCTGCCACGCCGGGTCACGTGACCGCCCGGGGGCCGGCCAGGGTCAGAGCGGCCGCGGCTGCGGCCGGGCAGAGGCTGGGGCGCCGGCGCTGGTACGGACGGCGTCCGCGAGGTGTGGCGGCAGGACCGACGGCCGAGCTCGTCACGGTGGTGACGCGGCACCAGTGGTGGTGGTGGTGTTCGTGACGTGCCGGCCGGTGGTGGTGATGGTCCAGCAGCCGACACCAGCAGGTAGGTGAGCACCAGGAGCACCAGATGGCGGGCGATGTCCCGGTGCATCTTCGGTCAGGTGCAGCGACGAGGCGATGTTGATGCCGACGTCGATGTCACGGCAGTCACGGTAACTCCTCGACAGTCCAGTCACACACCACGCTGTCACATATCACTCGCACTCACGCAGGATGAGGCACAGCGGCTCGGGAGGGGAGGGAGCGGAGCTCCCGGCGCTGCGGCCGACTGCGGGCGCTGCGCACAGGGAACTCTGTGCGCAGCGCCCGCAGTCGGCCTGAGTTCGAGAGTTATTGAAACAAAAGTGGTGGTGACCTCGGGTGACCTCGGCTGACCCTGTAAGGGTCATTGAACAAAATTTGAACCTGGGTCATCAAGAATAGCCTAAGATAACATAATCCAGAAGGAATTGGACTGATATCATGCGTATCCTCGGAATAGGAAGCATTTTAATATTTCCCATTGACTTATAATGGGGAGGTCACGAAATTAACCCGACCTTATGTCACCGATATAACAAATTCGAGATAAACAAGTTGTAGGTACCTATGACCTTATGAAATCCTGTAAGTGTGAAACCGATCGGCCAAAAACTGTGACTGTGGTACGACCGCAAACGTTTTTGGAGGTGGGGTCACGTGACCTGGCCTGGTGGCCTGACCTGAGATGGCCCGAGGTCAAGAATTTCACACAACGTGGTTAATGGATGCCCGGACACCTGTGCCCAAAACGGCGGCGCTTCGACAAACGTTAGGGGGCGTCTAAACGCATCCCCCCCCCGCGGCACGGCGCGGGTTAATCAATAATATGTCAATAGTACTTAGGTTTATCAGTGCTTGTGCGAGGAACATATATTGAATGAACCTCCCTGGAAATTAAAATGAAAAAGTTCGAAATTAGACTGTATTAATATTTCGATTGACAGACCTTCATCAGACTGAATCAACGAAAATAATAAGAATACATGTTGCATATGCTGCAGATTGTTTCCCGCGCTTTTTTAACCAACATTCGCGCGACATTTCTCGCGCGACATCTATTCATACAGGCACAACCGTTTTTTTTTTTAGAACTACTAAACGCCCTACGAGTACCTATAACGATAACCACTGGCGGATCCACGGGGGGGGGGGGATCAGGGGCAAATGCCGGGGGGTTGCGTCACGCTTAAGAAAATTTCACCCAGAGTTTAGAGGTCAAGGTCACGCATACGATTACGACATTTTAAGCCGATGTACAGCCTAGTTTGTTCGTGTACCGTTCGATTTGCTCGCAACAGGCCTCAAGGGGATCGCCGTCACGCCAGGTTGCGTCACGCTCAAGAAATTGTCACCCAGAGGTCAAAAGTTAAGATCACGGAGAAGAATACGACATTTTGAAACCGGTGTACAGCCTAATTTGTTCGTTTACAGTTCGATTTTCTCGCAACAGGCCTCAAGAGAATCGCCGTCACGCCAGGTTGCGTCACGCTCAAGAAAATGTTGCGCTGCGAGCAAATCAAACGGTAAACGAAAACACTAGTCTGCACACCGGTTTCAAAATGTCGTATTCGTCTCTGTGACCTTGACCTTAGAGGTCTGGGTGTCATTTTTTTTAACCTGACCCGAGGGGTGGATCTAGTCGTGTTTTTTTTGGGGGGGGGGGGCAAATCCAGTGGCATTTTCCAAAAAGTTGTTGCGCGGGGGGGGGGGGGGCAGCCCGTCGCCGTCAGCGAGAAAGTTGTTGACTGGGGGGCATATTCCCGAAGTCCCGAAGTAGACCATTCGCACTCGGAATTAGGGATGACGTCATAGCTGCTGGGCGAGTCCAACATACCAACGTGTGTGGCCTTCTAGTATCGCCTTCTAGTATCGCCTTCTTTCGCCTTTTGTATCGCCTTCTAGGATCCATGCATATGTCTGTCCTCGACCGTCATGGCAGAGCGGCCTGTGTCGAGAGAGCCGCCACCACCTGCTCTGTAGTGTCGTCTGTGGACCGCCGGGAGTCCGGGACTGACCGCCGTCCGGGCCGCATCCCGGCCAGCATCCCTGAATGGGATGCTGGCCGGGACAATAATTGAAGCGATCGCTGTGTGTGATGCAGTGGCGTACCCAGGATTTACTCCAGGAGGGGGCAATTTTTGTTCAGGGGGCATAAAGTACCCCCACCAAAAAAAAACTCAACGGATTTGGCCCACTATATTTTTAAAGGGGCATATTTTCACCATTTTTCTCTTAAAAAAATCAAAATATCATTCATTTTTTCGACCAAAGGGGGCACGTACAGACCTTCATGGGGAGGGGGGCAATTGCCCCGTTTGCCCCCCTCCCTTGTGCACGCCTATGGTGTGATGCGCTTAGCCTCGGTGCGCACCATATGAAACATATAGTTTATTCTCGTTACGTCGCAGTTGTCAGGCAGAAGTGTATTTTATCTCCGTTTACATGTTCCCAGATCGGTAGGCAACAGTAGGTAGGTACCTATATTCGGCGTCTGTATTATATTTATATTGCTTTGTTTATACTTGCAAACAGGCGGACGATCAAAATAGCAAGTGTTAGACAATTATTCCCTGAATATTTCGATAAATGATAATACGTATTTATTTCGATCGCATACGTAATGTTAGAAGGTAAGACCGTTTAATTTTAAATACAGAATTACTGGTTGTCTCAGTGGAGGTACGTGATCGGCAATTCACCATGGTTTGGGGATTTTCCGGTTTTCATTCGGTACATACGTAATTTTCCACCCAGAGATTCCACGAAACGAGCATGGAGCAAGTCAGTTCAGTTGACACGTGCGACAACTGTGTTTAGAAAGCAGAAAACGCGTTTATATTTCAACCTCGGTTTTCTATTACCTGTCGAGGCGCGCCAATAGAAGTTAATTGCAATTTTGTAAGACAGGTATTTTTTCACGCACTACACACTTGAACATCCCGCCATGCACAGTACACACGATATCGTGCATGCAAGGGCGCGAATTGCGGGGGCAGGGTACCCAAAATGCCCCCCAGTCGAAAATCCTGGGGGCAAAAGGGTAATTCCCCCCCCCCCCCCCAGATTCTAGCCTGCTCAATCTGGGGGGGGGGGCAAAAATGACCCTTTTTTCCCCAAGGATTTTTGACTGGGGGGCATTTTGGGTACCTTGCCCTCCGCAATCCGCCGCCCCTGCGTACATGACAGGGTATGTAGGGAGACTGTGACGTCAAATCCTCGTGTATTCGACCAATCAAGTGAATTGGTGCGAATGGTCGCTATACTTTGGGAATTTGTGACGGGGGTGGGGGGGTAGGCAGAGGTGTCGCCGATTTTTTTTAATGGAGATCGGCTGAATTGACGGGAAAATGTATCCCAATTTGTATGTGTGTATTTAAACCCTTGCAGCATTTTTAATGTGGTCTTCATGTTATAGTAGTTACTTGTTATTTAGCGCCGCCAAGTGGCGCGAAATATTACGGGTTTGCCTGAAACAACCCAGAAATATGGGCGGTGGACCTTGTAGAGGATGAGAAGCTAAAAATGCTATTCATTCAATTCAGCGTTACAACTAACCGAAGGCTATGACGATGGCTTCGTTATGAAGATGACCACCGATGTGACGCCGCGAAGCGGCGTGACAATTTTAATTTGATGTCGTGGAAAACTAATTTGTCATATTGGAACCAGACCGTGAGTGGAGCCAAGCCTCAGTACCCCTATTCCTGTTGCACATCTGGGTATGATGAGAAATATTGAAATGAAGGTAGTTTTTCATATTCATTAGCCTCGGGTAGTAAATCACGATGACCGGTGGCAGTCAGCGCTCAATAGTACATATGCTAATAATAACTATATACATATGTACCGAACTGTAACAAACAACTGGCAACAGTGCAAATGGTTTGAAAGCAGTAAGAGGCAGAACGACTTTTCCGCGCATAAATGGTCCCTGTGGATCTGGAGGAGCCTGGGTCGAGATAGCTTGGGGAGATGGTCCTGGCCTGGACCCACTATTAGCTCTTCGGTCCAGCAAGTTGGGCATCGCTGGAGCAGCTTCCGGGTGCCGATGTCCGTGTCTTTGCGTTCGCGTCGCCTTTTTTTGGAACTCGGCAGACTATAGCTTAACATGTAGCCCGCTTGCAAGTTAATATTGTATGAAGGAAGTGGGCTCTGGGGCAGAGTTCGTCATGGGCTGGGCTGGCCCTATGGGTCATGGGCTGGGCCTGGCCTGGGCCTGGGCTGGGCCTGGGCTGGGCCTGGGCTGGGCCTGGGCTGGGCCTGGGCTGAGCTTGGGCTGGGCCTGCGCTGGGCATCAACTTTAAAGAAATCACCGGGCTCTGGACGGGCCTGGGCTGCGAATTTTGAAGCTCAGGTCAGAGCTAAAATATATTTCAACCAGCAGTTCACTTCCACAGCAACACACTGTTGCTGTGGCTGTGGTTTTTTGTTTGTTTTTGGTTAGCATAGTTGGTTCATTGTTTCACATTTATGGTATACAAGTAAATATGCTAGGATAGTGATTGCAAATTTTGTGCAAATATTTATATGCTTAATCTGAACGGGCCGGATCGGGCCTGGGCCTCAATATTATAAATTTGACCCGGCCTGGTCCGGGCCTGGGCTTGGTGTTCATGGGCCTGGGCTGGGCCGGGCTGGGGGTTGGTGGGCCCGTGACGAAGACTGCTCTGGGGCTAGAAATTAGGTACAGCCAAGGAGAGCCTCTGCCAGACACTTAATTAATTAATTTCCCGATTTCAAAAATTTGTATAAGCAATTGCGAATTTTGTGTCATGCCGCGAAGCGGCGCGAAATTTTCAGGGTTTTCACTGGGGATAGCTGGATTTTGACTGCTGTAAAGGGAATTTTTACAGCTGTACGTCCGACCGTTTGGGCGGGGGGCAAATTATAGTTTCAGGAACTTTGGGGGGTATGGCCCCTTGCCCCCCCCCCCCTTGGATCCGCCCTTGCCTGACGCAACCTGGCGTGACGGCAATCCCCTTGAGGCCTGTTGCGAGCAAATCAAACGGTAAACGAACAAACTAGGCTGTACACCGGTTTAAAAATGTCGTATTCATCTCCGTGACCTTGACCTTTGAACTCTGGGTAAAATTTTCTTGAGCGTGACGCAACCTGGCGTGACGGTACTTCCCTGGAGGCCTGTTGCGACCAAATCGAACTGTAAACGAACAAATTAGACTGTACACCGTCTTCTTCAAAATGTCGTATCCGTCTCCGTCAACTTGACCTTTGACCTCTGGGTGACATTTGCTTGATCGTGATGCAACCTGGCGTGACGGCGAGCCCCTTGAGGTTAGTTGCGAGCAAATCGAACGGTAAACGAATAAACTAGGCTGTACACCGGCTTACAAATGTCGTATTCGTCTCCGTGACCTTGATCTTTGACCTCTGGGTGATATTTTCTTAAGCGTGACGCAACCTGGCGTGACGGCGATTCCCTTGAGATCTGTTGCGACTTGCGAGCAAATCAAACGGTACACGAACAAACTAGGCTGTACACCGCCTTAAAAATGTTGTATTTGTCTCAGTCACCTTGACCTTTGATCTCTGGGTGAAATTTTATTAAGCGTGACGCAACCTGGCGTGACGGCGATTCCCTTGAGGTCTGTTGCGAGCAAATCAAACTGTACACGAACACACTAGGCTGTACACCGTGTGGTGACATTTCGATGACCTCTGGAGGTCAAACCGTACGTCCTAGGGAAAAACTGATAGCATATTAGTGCATAACTCGACGAGATCTACATATATACCTAATTTGGAGCAAATCGGAACTCGACGCTGAAAACTAATACGAATACAACGCTAACTTGACGGACATGGTATTCAATACATTACAATGCACGCATTGAACATGTATCTGAACCGTTTTCACATAATCAATCAATAAACATTTCAGAAAATCGTGATGCATTCGGCGGATTAACTTGACCCCTTACGACGACGTGTTTTGTGTATGCGATTTGTTGAGCGATAATTCAACGATAGTTATTCACGTTGAACAGATTGAAAGAAAAGCCTCGAGTCGGCCGCCGGCTTCAGTCGGCTTCCAATAGTGAAGGGAAAACACCGATCATGAACTTAGGAAGAAGTATATGTACTTGTTTTTAAATTTAAACACAAAAATCGAAATAGAAAAGGTTGTGATTTCATTTTTAAATTGGGACTCGATCAATTTAATACCATACATGTTGCACAAGATGATTCAGAAAAAAAGGGATCAAAATGTGAATATTTCCGTTTAAGTTTTCACAGCTGCCCCGCTTGGGTAGGCATGAGAGACCGACGCGATAAATGACGGCAGTCGCATCCGCCGTGCAGCTCCAATGCAATGCAAAGCATGGTTGCTTGTGGTTATGAGTGCCTGTGCTGCCTTCAGAATTTCAGCTGCAATGGTTCGCACTCTGACCATATAATAACTACTTCTTCCGCTATACAGCATTGACAGCTGAGTTGCCCATAAACGTAAATCGCCGACTTCTGCTATTAAGTGACAGCTACCAGCGCAGAAATGTTAAGTTTTCGTATACATTAAAAATCCCAGATGTTCATATACAACGTGTAATGATATAGTTATAAATCGACTAAAAGAGTAGGATCATAGGCCTACTCATAATCAAATAACAATTCAAGCGACGTTTTATTCAATGTTGAGTGTTGTTTCATATTCGACATACATGTTTTTCGATCAGAGTCAACATTTTCACTCAACAGCACTAGTGTCAATCTCAATTTAGTCGCGTCTTCGCAGTCGCAATGGCGCATCGCATGCACAATATTGGCCAAGGTTCCGCCAAAGTTGGTAGCTGCCAGTCATCTGGCAGCACCATCGCGTCGTTAACGACGGTGTCCGGTTTTGCTGCTGTTGTTTGTGTTTGCTGACCGTCGGCGCAACACACGAAGGAGCGGCGGCCACGGGACTCGGACAAAGCGAGACATACGGAGACAAACGGAGACCACCGAGCCGGGCACCATGGCCGAGACGATGATCGGAAAGTGGAAGATGGAGTCAAGTGAAAACTTTGACGAGTACATGAAAGCCCTAGGTAAGTATGAATTGTGAAGTAAAACGTTTCTGTTTTCTTCAAATAAGTTGCAAAGTTGTAAGTATAAGTCAGGGTGTTGGCACTGAGTCACAATTATTGAAAGGTCATTGTCCTTTCACAGGGACAGATAGAACATAGAACTTAAGTTTTAGTTTTCTCCGTGTCCAAATTTCAGCACATTTTTTTTTCGCATTTGAAATTTGTTCAATGTATGCATTTCCTGAAAATGTATAGGTATAGGTACGTACTAATGAGTAATGGTATCAATGATTCGATAATAAAACTTTGCGAAATCGAAACTCATTTATTTTTTAATGAAATCAATCACAGCACAAATGATCAATTTCAACGGCACAACAAGCTCTGCTTAGCGAGAACCCTTATCTCGGAAATATGTCCATTCAAAATATTCGACCAGTCATTAAAAAATGCCCTTCATGGAGCAAGTACATAGGCTGCACGTGAGCGCCGCCTCCTCTCCGCGAGAACCGGCTAATTCCCTGTCGTGAACTTGTGTGTCTGTCTGTCTGTACGGTGTCTGTCTCTGCCCAGACGTGAACGTGATACTGCGCAAGATGGCGAGCACGGCATCACCGACGATAGAGATTTCCGAGGAGGGCGGCACCTACCAGCTGAAGAGCTCCATTTCCATCAAAACCACCACCATCGCCTTCCGCCTCGGCGAGCCGTTCGACGAGGAGACGGCCGACGGCAGGAAGGTCAAGGTCAGTCGGAGTCGGGGTCACTCGACAAGATCATTTGGATGGAGATCAGGGTTAGATGTTGCTGGGATAATTTTGTGGACTGCGATCGAAGGTTAGTGCCAGTAGGAGGCACGACATTGACATAGATGCTAGAATGCAAGACACCGTGGCAGAGGCGAATATGAGTTGTTGTATACAAACAGATTGTCTTGTTCCCGGCCGGAAACAATTTGTGCTACCGATATGTTTGCATATATGCCATCTCGTTGTAGTGTCTATTGTGTGGTAATAGCGTAACCGGTAAGCAGTATTCTCTTTTGGTTAAAACTGAAAACTCATGTCAGATGCTGACACGCACGTGCCGTACTTATTCGCTCCTAGTGATTTATAGTGTAGAAGTGTAGACGGCACTGGGACAGCACACATGACTGGATACCTGTTGACTCGACTTTGTTTCGCTGCTCAGTCGACCATGACCTGGGAGGGCAACACGCTGATCCATGACCAGAAGGGGGAAACGGAGAAGGGCCAGAAGGACACGGTGCTCCGGCGCGCCTTCCAAGGCGACACAATGACTCTGGTGAGCAATGGACACCATCGGCTACATTGTGTTGTATAATACTGCACCTGACGAGCCACCAGATTTACAAATAATCCAAACGCTCTTCGACGCCCCACTCGTATTATAAAGCCGCTACGTATGGATTATCTCAAACAAATGTGATTATGTATTGATTTGGCAGAGTATACGACTAGTTTATTTCTATTTTTGGGTAGCAATGAGTACTTGCATGTCACTGCCGCATTAAATAATAAGTATCTATTGCATAACCAGTTTTTCTGCATGATCGCTGCACTGTCATGGATCACTAGTTTCCGTAAAATCCTTTGACACGTCTCTGACGTTTTCAGAAATGCACCGTGGGAGATATCATTGCGACGCGCGTCTACAAACGAGAGAAGTAACCAGCACTCTTCAGAGGGCTATGGATCACCAACGTTCCTCCTCTGTACACTATACTGCCAACTGTGGCGGCATCGTATCAGCTCAATTAGACAGTCGTCCTCCTGAGCCAACCACACTACTGTTAACTGCTTAATAGTGTGCTATGAAGTGCATGACGTGCATATATTTACTGGAGTCAGGCAGATTTTGAGGCACGCGAAATACATGCTATTGGCCAATTGCTTTATTTTCCTTTACGATGTTCAAAAGATACTAGATAGGCAGTCCGACTAAAATATAGCTCAAACAATCGTAAGAGCAGCAGAATGAAAGGTGTTTCCCGTTTATTCCATCAAGACACCAACCGCTGCCCGGTTACCAGTATTGTTCAGCCTACGACAATACACCGACTCGATAAAAGGCCGCAAACAAGACGACCCATTGCATCCGGATGTGAATACACCACCGGCCACCCAGTCAGATAAATGCATCAAGAAGCGACTATTGCTTACATTTCGATGCAGAGTACCTCGTGATTCAGCCATTACGGGCAAATGTGCTCCAGCCCAGCCTACTGCTTACCGGTGTACTGCGGTACAGCCTACCACTCACCGGTGCACTGCGGTACAGTCTACCACTCACCGGTGCACTGCGGTACAGCCTACCACTCACCGGTGCACTGCGGTACAGCCTACCACTCACCGGTACACTGCGGTACAGCTTACCACTCACCGGTGTACTGCGGTACATCCTACCACTCACCGGTACACTGCAGCCCAGCCTACCACTCACCGGTGCACTGCGGTACAGCCTACCACTCACCGGTGCACTGCGATACAGCCTACCACTCACTGGTGCACAGTCAGGGCCTCGGCTAAGGAATTGTTACTGGAGGGCAATTCGAAGAAGAAAAAAGCATGCTTCTAAGGCATATGTTTAAGCGCAGGCACGTATCCAGAATTTGTATCAGGGGGGGGGGGGGGGGAAGGGGGCACATCAGTGGTAGAATCATATTTCGCTCCTCAGCCAAATGTTGACGGGGGGGGGGGGATCGGGTCGTCAGCAAAATGGAATTTTATATAGTGTAAATTGGTTTGCTCAGGGGGGCTATGGCCGTGCCCCCCCCCCCTTGGAACGGAGGACCCTGGTCAAGCGTACCTATACATAGGTACTGATACATTTTAAGTGTGATAATGACAAACAGAAGTGTAAACAGAAATAAAATAGCAGAATAATACAATAATGAAGCTAAATTCCCTTCTGAACCCCGCTTTAGCCAAGCTAAGTAGCTGTTGGATAGCTCTGTTGTTTTGTGTATTTTTTTGAGGAATCACATTATATTTAGATATAAGGATTAGATATTTAGTTTTGTGGATCGTTTAGGTATTATTTTTAAGCATCCATAGTTAGCTGTTACCTCTTACTTGCTTTTTAAAGGACTTTTCATTCTAGCTTGTGTGCGCCAAAATTGTCTTAGTCTTATTTTTGTGTTATTAGTTGCAGGGTTGGATAAGTAGATATTTTAGAAAATTAGGGATAATTAAGGTGTATTTAGTATTTAGTTTATTTAAGGATTAGATATTTAGTCTAGTATTAGGTGCACTCATAGCTGATTTGTGTCACTAGCTTTACCTAGATCTAGTTTATAAAAAAATCAAATCACGTTCCCCTTCTGAACCCTACTTTAGCCAAGCTAAGTAGCTGTTGGATAGCTCTGTTGTTTTGTGTATTTTTTGAGCAACCACATTATATTTAGATATAAGGATTAGATATTTAGTTTTGTGGATCGTTTAAGTATTATTTTTAAGCATTCATAGTTAGCTGTTACCTCTTACTTGCTTTTTAAAGGACTTTTCATTCTAGCTTGTGTGCGCCAAAATTGTCTTAGTCTTATTTTTGTGTTATTAGTTGCAGGGTTGGATAAGTAGATATTTTAGAAAATTAGGGATAATTAAGGTGTATTTAGTATTCAGTTTATTTAAGGATTAGATATTTAGTCTAGTATTAGGTGCACTCATAGCTGATTTGTGTTACTAGCTTTACCTAGATCTAGTTAAGGTTTAGAAGAAGAAAAAACAAACAAACAAAAGTTAAGTTAAGTTAGTAAAGTATTGAAAAGTGCATAGTACCTAAGTTATATACCTAAGTTACTAGTGTATTCAAATGAGCATGACTAGGATGCAGGCGAAGGTAGCAGAGCTAGAGGCCCTCCAGGCTAGAGTAGCGGAGCTTGAGGCGCAGTTAAGTAAGTGTAGGTGTAGAGATGAGCCGCAAGAGGGTGTAGCTCCTGACCAAGGAACGTATGCGCAGATTGTGGTTAGGGGGTCAGAAAAGGAGCCTACAGGATCAGGGACCAGTGGTAGTTCTGATAGGGGCATAAGGGAGGAGGATAAGGCAAAGGTGGATAGTGCGGCTGGGGTTTGGAAGTGTGTTGGAGGGTCACGTTTCTGGAGACCCAACATTGTGGAAAGTAATGCTAGGGCCACAGACAGTAAGGATGAGGAGGGGTGCTGGGTAATGGAGGGTGGTAGCAGAATCTGGAGGAGGAAGAGGGAAGGGGATCAGGAGGGATGGACAAAAGTTCAGGGTAGAGTCAGGCAGTACAGCCCCAGGGAACATCAGCAGGTTACACTAGCAAATAGGTTCAGTGCGTTAGAGTCAGCAGCTGAAAGTGACAAGGTACAGATTCAGCATTTAGTGGTTGGGGACTCAAGGGTAAGGCCCTTAAGGCGAACATTCTGTGGGAAGAGGGACAAATGTATAGTTAAACCGGGGGCAAAAGTAGTTGATATGGGCCCTGTCATTGAGGCAGAACTGGGTAGGAGTAGCCCGGAGACAGTTATAATACAGGTGGGGGTGAACAACATAGGACCTAGACAGAGTGTGAGAATAGTAGCGGAGTACCGGAGCCTGCTGCAGAGGTTGAAGGAGTCCAGGAAACCAGTCATTGTGACTGGCATCCTCCCTCGCTGTGGAGCCAGTGAGGAGTGGTACTCGAGAGCTCTGTCTGTGAACAGCTCAGTTCAGAACTTATGTTCAGCTATGGGGCTTAGTTATGTAGACTTATGGGATCAGTTCTATGAGTGGCATAGGTACTATATGAAGGATGGGCTTCACTTATCGGATGAGGGGGCAAGGGCTTTGGGAGATGCCTACAGAAGTGTCATTCAGGGAAACTAGGTAGGAGGGGGGGGGGGGGGGGGGGGGGGGGGGGTTCAGGGACGCTAGTACTAGGGCATCAAGAAGTAAGCATTGGTAGAAGTTCATGTCAGAATAGGACAGTAGATCATAATTCCCTCAGAATTAGTAGAGTCAGCTCAAAGTATAAGATCACATGTGTGTTGCTGAATGCCCAAAGTATTAGGTCTAAATTTGATGAGTTTGAGTGTTATGTTGCCCTTGAAAAGCCTGATATCATTTGTGTAACCGAGACATGGGTTAGTGAGGGGTATAATAGGGATAGGCTACAGGATTTCGAGTTACAAGGGTATAACATGTTCTCATACTGCAGAGAATCACGGCAGGGAGGCGGAGTGTTTGTATATGTAAATAGCTTGTACTGCACTACTAGAGTTGATGATTCTAGTAAAGTAAAAGAAGTAGAATCAATCTGGCTTGACATTAAAATTGGTACAGGAAACAGAGGAAGGTTGAGGATAGGTGCATTTTACAGACCAGGGAATCTTCCAAGGAACTCCCAAGCTGAAACAGACCAAGATATTTGTGAGGAAATACGTAGGAACTTTCGGGCTCAGTGTCTTATTATGGGAGATTTTAACTTAAGAGGATACGAAAGTATAGCAGAGGAAACAAATGAGTGTAGGTTGTATAGGCAAATCTTTGAAGAGGAGCTTTTCATGCATCAGTTTGTAACAGAGCCAACCAGACATTGCTCCATTCTAGACCTTGTATTCTCAGACAACAGTGATCTAGTTAGTGACATAAGTATTTGTGCAGGTCTAGGAACCAGTGATCACAATATGGTTAAATTCAATATCTCATCAGAAATGAGGCCCAAAGATAACCTTATTATGGTTCCAAACTTCAGCCGGGCTGATTTTGATGGTATTAGAAATGACCTCGCACAGGTAAAATGGAACGTTGAGTTGGCAGGTTTAGATGCATGTGAGGCCTGGAATGTTTTCAAAGCTAGATTAAGCCAAATTCAAAATCGGCATATACCCCTCAGGCACAAACGTAACAGAACCAAGGGCAATCCAGTTTGGCTTACCCCAGAAGTAAGGAGTGCTATACAAGCTAAAAGAAGTGCATTTGGCATTTTGAAGGGATCTTCACTAGATATAAATCAGAAGGCCTACCAGAATGCAAGAAATTCAGTTAAGAAAAAGGTCAGAGCAGCTAAAAGGGCAAAGGAACTTGATTTAGCTAGACATTGTAATGCAGATAGTAAGAAGTTCTTCAGTTTTTATAAGTTAAGTACAGTTTCCAAAAATATAGGTCCATTTAAGGTAGATGATGTGTTAGTTAGCAAGGACAGTGAAATGGTTGAAGTGCTTAATGATCAGTTTCAATCTGTCTTTACTATCGAGGACCAGAGTAGTATTGCAGCACTTCAGCCTGAGCTAGAGACAGAGGAGACTATAGGAGAGCTAGGTGGCATAAGTAGTGAACTTGTTCTAGAATATCTAAAGAAAGTAAGGCCTAACAAGGCAGAAGGACCTGATGAAATCCATGCTAGACTTTTAAGAGAATCTGAAAGGGAGTTGTCGGTTCCATTAGCCATAATATTTTCTAAATCACTTGCAGATAGTAAAATTCCACTTGATTGGAAAAGAGCAAATGTTGTTCCTATTCATAAAAAGGGAGATAGAAGTAAAGAGGAAAACTATAGACCAGTTAGTCTGACCTCATTAGTCTGCAAGGTGCTTGAATCAATCATCAAAGATAAGATTTTTGAATTCTTGGAGCAAAATGAACTCATCAAAGATACACAGCATGGCTTTAGGAAGGGCCGTTCTTGTTTAACTAATCTTCTGGAGTTTTTGGATGTTGCAACAGATAGCGTTGATCAGGGTAAACAGCTAGATGTAGCTTTTCTTGATTTCAGTAAAGCATTTGACAAAGTCCCCCATACAAGACTGGGGTTGCAACTTAAAATTCATGGGATCAGGGGCAAGATTCTGGATTGGATAGAAACGTGGCTTTCAGGACGCCAGCAAAGGGTTATATTGAATGGGTGCCAATCACAATGGAAGGAGGTTCTCAGTGGGGTTCCACAGGGCTCAGTCCTGGGCCCATTGCTTTTTATAATATTTGTGAATGCAATTGAGAACAGTATAGACAGCAAAGTCTTGAAATTTGCAGACGATCTAAAAGTTGTCAGGATTATTAGAGGAAAACATGATCAGGATGTTTTTCAATCAGATCTGGACAAGCTAGTTGAGTGGTCTGAAGCATGGCAGATGAAATTCAATTTGAGTAAATGTAAGATTATGCACGCTGGACGGGTTAGCAGTAAACATAGGTATGAAATGGGTGGGCAGAAAATGGAGCAGATTGAAAAGGAAAGAGATTTAGGTGTCGTGGTAAACAATAGACTATCAGCGTCAGACCAGGTTGTAGAAGCTAGGAAAAAGGCACTTAGAATGCTAGGGGCCATTAACAGAAATGTTTCCTACAAGAGTGAAAAGGTAATAACAAAACTGTATTGTGCATACGTTAGACCACATTTGGAGTATTGTGTACAAGCCTGGTCTCCAACATATGAGAAAGATTGCTGGTTGTTAGAAAGAGTTCAAAAAAGGGCAACAAAAATGATTAATTGTCTTGGTAGTTTACCTTATGAAGATAGATTAAGGAAATTGGGTATGTTTTCACTTAGATATAGAAGGCTAAGAGGAGATCTAATTGAAGTCTTCAAATTTGTAAATAGTCAGCATTCTGGATATTTAAAGGGTATGTTTGAGTTCAATAGGGAAAATCGAGGTAGAGGTCATCAGCATAAACTCATTATGAAACAAAGTAGGACTAGGCTACGACAGTCATTTTTCAGTAGAAGGGTTGTAGGACATTGGAATATGCTACCAGGGGATGTCGCTGATGCAGTGACACTTGCTTCCTTCAAAATTAGATTAGATAAATACTTTACAGAGAAGGGATTAGTTCATAAATACTCGTGGGATTAGCCTTCTTTTATGCAGGTAGAGTAAGGTGATTTGAAGGGGCGAGACTGGTGGAGGGGGGGGGGGGGGGATGGGGGGGGGGGGGGGGGTGCAACCTCGGATGGGCCCAAGAGGCTCTTTGTTGCACTTTTCTTTTATGTCTTTATGTCTTTATGTCTTTAAATACAAATTATAAATTTAAACACGCCCATCATCGAAGGTCCACACCTGTGATGTCAATTTTTGAAAACGATTTGGGGGCCCGAACAGGAACGGAGCGAAGGAGTTCACCGGCGCCATAGCTTTACCAATACAGCTAAATCGGTCGAACATTAACACATTTTCTGGAAGATCTAAGCAGCTTATGCAAGGGAGAATTTGTTTTAAAGCAGTTCTTAACCCGCGCCCTGCCGGTGCTCGGCGCCAGCTTATCGTAAGCTGCTAGTTAAGTCATCTGACGCCCCCACCCCCGAACTCGGCTCCAATGGGGATTAGGCAAAATCCACAAATACCGTTAGATAGCTCGTCTAAATTCATGTCCAAATTGTCACATCCCTCAGTCAAACACCGTGGCTGTGGTTCGAGCACAAGCTTCTTTGGAGGTGGGGCCACTTGACGTGACCTGGTGACTTCACTTGAGCTGACCCTAGTCAAAATGTTTACTTAAGGTGCACAACTCATGCCGAAATAGCTGTGCTAGAAACGGTGGTGCTGCACGCCGTCAATTCTCGAGAAAGAAAAAATGGAGGGCGTCCCAACCCAACCTTCCCCTAAAACGTCCTACCCTCGGCTCGGCACGACACGACTTTGTTTTGCACACAAAGTCAGACGAGTTTTGAGACAGTTCTTCAAACCGACGTTTGTGGACGTTCTGGATGCGCCAATGGGTCAAGGGCTCAATTAGATCCATCATATCCCTTACACAATCAAACAAAAACATTAGTTCATCATTTTGTGAGACGTTTCATTTTCGACTCAAACACTATTTCATTAATAAAGTAGCTGGTGCAATTAGTGACTCCTCATCAAATTATCGTATTAATCAGTGCAGACTGCAGATCCAACCCATGCAATACGTATCCCTTACAATGGAAAATTATGTCCCTTGGAATAGAAAACGAGGCACCAAAACTAAGAGTAGTTGCTACCTGGTTGTTGCCGTTGATTGCTGATTACGGTACAAATAATCTCACATTTAACGGTTAGACGTTAATAACTGAAATAATTGTTATTCGTTTTGAACGTTTTTTTTAACTTTTGAATAATGCTCATACCACGTACACGTGGCATATTGCCTTCGAAACAAAATACATGAAACCCGGGCCGTCGTCCTACCAAGCATCGGGCTGAAATTGGCTCGATGTCGGCATGTTTTTTAGAGACCCATTCATCATCGGTCGCGTCGGCTAAATGCTGGCACACAGCCCTATATTTATGCGTCGGATATGCGGTGAAATCGGTTATTCAATCAAAATATGTCTGTGTGGCCCGAGGGCGCCTTTGAGGGGCCGAGGGCCACCCCAGAAGAGACAAACAGCTAAACCTTTACGAAGGAGAGAAACATTGCTTCGCCGATATTCCCCCGGTTTCGTCGTGTGATGTGATGAAGGTGGTTTTGGGTAGTCTATGTTCCTAGAACCAACGAATTCATCAGAAGCTTGGTTTTCCACGGATCACCGTGGCTGAGACCATGGTATATGTGTCAAATACCTGATCTAAGGCCAGAAACAAGGGGAACCCAGAACGGCAAAAACAAAATGGCGGCGAAATCAATACAAAGTATCAAACAATAAAACAAACTCATCGGAGTTTGCTTCTTTATGGATGAATGGGTGATTTAATCAACTTTCTTCCGTAAAGGTTTCTTGGCTTTTTGATGAGAAATACGTCATTGTTTGCAGATTTCAGGCTGTTTGGGGGCTTTGGCTTTTGGCCCCCTTGGATCCGCCAATGGCCAGATAAAATTAGGGGAGCCAAAAGCATCTTTTGTGGACCAATCTCAAAATATTGAGGCCGAGGGCCATCCCAAACGTATGTAAATCGACATCTGTGGTCCACGCCAATTTCGAACCGACGCGACAAGGGGAGGGTATCTGTCCTCAAGATCTCAAAGCTACGCTAGGTAACTGTGCACGGCGTTTTATTGGTTTTAAGTTGAAAGCATGCTTCAGTGACGCTTTTATCTACTTTACAGACCGTACAATCGTATGATACCTATGAATTTTGCTCGCACTAAGGGGGCAAAATTGGTCACTGGGAAGGGAGCCAGCAGTCACTGTGGGGGACTTGCCCCCCCCCCCCCCATTTCACATGCTATCCAAGGCCATGCAGTACAGTAAACAAAAACGTCGGGTGACTGAAGGATTTGAGGCTAGTGATGCATCATATATAGTATCCTAGTGCTCGCTCGTGTCGAATTAACTCAGTTTCCACTTGGGGGGGAGGGTAAAATGGTTCCACTGCGGGGGGGGGATTCCCTCTACTGTGGGGAGAGCAATTGCCCCCTCCCTCAGTTAACATGTTATCAGAGGCCCTGTGTGCACTGCGGTACAGCCTACCAGTCACCGGTGCACTGCGGTACAGCCTACCAAGCTTACACACTACAAACTGCAAACATATGGCATCGCACTGCGCTGAGCAGCAGTTTACTGGTTTATAATGTACGCAAGGTTCTCGGAAAACGCCAGAGGCGCTCGGTACCTATATCCGCACTCAGATAGCCAGCCACACCTTCCTTTCTCCAACGTGCGAGACAATCAGCGTTCTGACAACACTGTGCGCGATTCAGCGTATTACCGGCCGTGTTCCGCGTCAGCTGGCCATCCGAGGTCCTCCGCAACCATGTGGGCAGGGTCCGATCCATCACGGGACCCGGCCGGAGCTGAGCAGCTAACGACACGGGCGCCACTGTGTGTGAGAGCGGTCCGGGGTGGGCCACGTCCATCTCGGGCAGTGCGTCCCGTCAGCACCAGTAGCGGAGCTGTCAGCCCTCCCCCCCCCCCCACCCCACACACATACACACACACAGCGCGAGACTAGACAGCGATAGGATATTTATCCAGCCATGTTCACCAGCACGCGGTGGGCATTTAGTGACGGCCGTCAGGAATATCTCATTCAGAATGTTATGCTTCTACTTGTTTAAACAATGTGGGTGTTGTTTAATCTGTGCTAAAGTACCGTAGCAAGATTTTGAACAAGTCAGTCACGCATCACAGATAAGGACAAGACTGCATTCGAGCATTACGTTTGCCTCTGGTTTACTGTAAACTGTGAACCTTTGGCGCTTGATTACCTTAGCTGCAAATATATCATGACATGGCAGTTATGTATAGGTCGATGGAAGATAGCATAAAGGTACCTACACTGTTAAGAAATCTTTGACATCACGTTATTAGGCTTTGTCTCTGCTCTCTCAGCGTTCTACTTTCAGCATCTGCGGATATCAATGCAAGAGCCTAAAAATATATTAAAATGCAAACATCGACCACAGGGAGCCACATGGTGTTTCACTCTTGTTCATGTTCTCACTGGATTGTCATTCAGCTCAGGTAGTTGTGTAGTGATTTTACGGTGTGTGTTGAACCCAGCTCACGTAACCTGAGTCAATACAATTCCACGAGTGAGTTAGGAGTCAATTTAAAGTCAGATTTAGCTAGTGAGCTAACGAGTATACTCTGTGCCTGCCAAGTATCATGACTTGTTGGTTTGGCAGCCAAATCTACAGGCCATGATACACGAATACATGCCTGCTTGTGTGCATGCACTTTTGGACAGAAACTCGGTCTAAGAAATGTTTTACAGAAACATTGCACATACGTAGTCTTGAAGGGATTATACGGGTTTCCCGTTCCTGAAAGTAAATGCAGACTCTTTTGCAGTTGTATGAGCTTTACACACGTTTAAAGACATATAACAGGGACCTCAATGCTCATTTAGTCCTCACTATTTCAGCAATTATCAGCGTTAAAACTTGGGCGTTTTTCGAGACTAGTATCAGATAACGAGTACTTGATCGGCACTACTGTCCGACCCACAGTTTATCATAAGATCCTATTTTAGAGTTTTTTAATTATCTGCAAGTCCTACACTGGATCACAGCATTATTATGCAATTCAAAACTGACGGGACTTTGATATTACTACACCACTGTTCGTTGAGGTTTTGTGTTTCTTTGTGGGTTTTCTTATTTCCGGCCTTTAGCGTTGATAATTTGGTGGTGGCGTATTTTTTTTTTTTGCATACAAATTTATGAAAAAATATAGCATTTTATGGGAAAACTAGGTAACTGCTGCTGTCTTTGAACAAAAACAAAAGTTTATTTTCTTTCAAATATTGCTTATTTACCGGAAATATGCCATAATGTGAGGTGTTTATTAGCATAAACGAGATGACTGGCTCTGCCTCACAGCCGGTCCTGTCAGAAATACGTGTTGGCATCATCCGCGCACTTTGGAATGTACTTACGTGCAGAAGAGATCATTTCCAGAAAAAATGTGGCTAAGTCGGAGACTTCTACACACTATTATAAGTAAGTTTTACTATGTCACTCAATTTATTCTGGAAAACCCGTATAATCCTCTTTAAAAGAGACATCAGCTGTCCCTTTGAGACATCAGCTGTCCCTTTGCGCTAAAAATCGATTTTCTACAGACAGAACCGTATTTTTCTCCAATTTTTGCAACAATCAAGCGACGACTGACAAATCATCTCCAGTGGAGTAGGTTATTTACATCCCGTTAGATTAAGACAATGTACACACATATTGAAATGTGTAGCGATGATTCAAGGGATGTTTCGCAGTGAGGACTTGCATTTCAGTGTTTTTTTCCTTGCCTATATACCTGTACAGTCGGTCTCATAATGATCTTCCCTTACACATTGTTTCCAAAACTCATCTAATTTAACTTCTGTGTACATTAAAGGAAATAGTTCACCTTCGGAAAATTTATCAGAACAGGAGTTTATTATATTTTGTAATACAGTTTCTTTTTTATCTTTTCAAATGGTCCTTTTATCGCGCCAATTACAGGACAGAAGGTCGTAAATTATTAAGTTTATGGTGTGCGTTATTGGTCTGCGCATGCCTCCATTGCAGTGCTGGCAATTTTCAGATGGTACTGGTATATTCATATATGCGCCGCATTTCTTCGCCAAAAAGTCAATATCTTCGGCTGGAGAGTCTCTTCAGACAAGAACAGTTGCAGATAGGGATTTCACAACCGGGCTACAAAACTGCTATTTCAGTTAAAAACCCATGTTGAAGGTGAACTATTTCCTTTTAAGGGACTGATTTAGGGGAACATGTGGTACCTACCTAGGTAGGTACTACATTTTCCCTTAAATCAGTCCTTCATGTACACATAAGTGAAATTAAGATGAGTTTTAGAAACATGGTAAGGGAAGATCATTATGAGACCGACTGTATATGCGTCATGCCTAATACTAGTACATGCCTATACAATAACTTTGCCTAACTTTTCCGTGATAAAATTAGCATGGCAATACAGAAGCATGATAAGCCACGCAGCAGCCAGCGTGACATCAAGCCGGACAGATGAGCGTCAATAACCTGGTCTATCTTGGACTGACGTGTTAGTATGCTGTGCACTGTGCAGCGAACCGTTCACCCGCCGTGCTGCAGAGCTGTGGACTGTGTACTGTGGACTGATACGCAGCAGTGTGTGACACAGCAACCACAGCAGTGTGGTG